>JAHBCN010007538.1:0-42888 GCA_019359885.1 Listronotus oregonensis | reverse complement strand
GCCCTTTTAGGGTTACCTTAAGAATAACATTTTAAAATTTATAAAGATCTAGCATCTCATTTTTTGGGAATACAGTTCAAAAAAATTTTCCCATTTAGGGGTGGTTTCATGTTGTTTTTAAAAAATAACATTTTTTAAATTTGAAGAAATTTCCCAAAAATAATTTGCACAAAAAAAACAAAATTTTTTTAACATGGGGGGGCCCCTTTAAAATATTTGACGCATTCATCATCTGGTTTAGGTTTCATTCGTATTGAGGTACCGGACGAAAGGGGGGGTTGGGGGGGTCCGACCCCCCCCCCCAATCATATCCATCTTCCTTTTTCCAACAAAAAAATTTCGCACCCGGTTTAAAAACGATAGAAACGCCACCCATGGGGAGGGGGAATGGACACCGCGACACCGAAGCCCGAAACTTTTTTCGCCTATCACCGCTTCGCGACGGCTTTGAAGAAAATTAAGAATCAAATTAATTCTGCTAATCAAGCACACTCCAAATCTTCCCAAAACCCGCTATTCCCCCTTAAACAGCCAGTTTATTGTTTCTTTAGTTATACTGAATAAAGTTTTTCAAATACAGCAAACCTTTACAAAAATGCAGAAAATTAAAGTTGATTTGACCAAAATTTGCGAATATACAAAAACTGTAAAAACGACTTTACTAAATGTTCGGAACGAAAGTCAGTTCGCAATCCTTTTTAAACAAGCACACTAGATGAGTTCAAGCGATATAGTTGTGCCAAGAATAACTGAAAGGCAAACCCTGCGCAATAATATTGCAGCAGGAACTGCCAAAATATACTACCGACGAAATGTATTTTACCCTTTCATTGATCATGTTATTACAGGACACGACGGGGGTTTTAAACCACATGAATCGACGATTGAATTAATTTAAATGCTACTACCTGAAAAAACCAGTAAAGACCCCAGGATAAAAAAAAAACTTAAAAAGATTGCAGAAACATTTCCGGGTGGGAAAAATGAAAGCACAATATTTCTAAATCAATATGAGATATGGCACAGTCACTGGAAATCTGTAGCACAAAAACCTGCAACTGTGATCGACGCTATCGATAACTGCGATGATCAGTATTCCCTTTAATAAAAAAGCTTCTCATTATTTAAGCCACACTCCCAGTGTTCACTGCAATCCCGGAAAGATCTTTCTCTACCTTAAAGAGGTTAAAAACTTACCTAAGAAATAAAATGGGCGATATAAGACTTACTGGTCTGGCTTTAATTAGCGTACACCGAGATCTGGCGGTGCAACTTGATTCCGAAGAAATTATTAATTAGTTAGCAAAAGAACCTAAAAGACTAAATTTATTACTTTGAAGTTTTAACCTTGTACTTTTGAATAAATATTGCAATACATACATTACATATTTATTTAAAGGGACCTACTTAGAGTAACCTAAGTTATATATTATAGATTACCTGCGACTATACTTGCGTGTTATAGTCACAGGCAATGTTTAATTTGTAAATGCTAGATTTAAATAACGTTAAAGCTCTGTCTTTTTATTTTGGGAACCCCCCCCTTTCAAAGCTATAGCTACGTCCATGGTAGGTACCATTACCTTTGACCTTGAGTAAATTTTTTTCCACGTACCGGAACGATTGGGAATTTTGAAATGTAATTTTAATTATGTTTAAAACAATTTTACTCAGTTTTAGCTTAATGTGAATTTATGTACCCTTAAATGTCGAGATTGACCGGAGTAACAGTTTTTAAAAAGACGCTATTCTATTCATTCCGCATTTATTCCAGATGAATATTGGAACTTAGCCACAGTGGTCTGCGTTAACGTTTTGTATTGAATTTAAAATGCTTCTGGTTTGATTATTAAATTTCGTAAAAAAAATATTTTTAAACAGTTTATTTAGGTATAGTCTGTCTCAAAGTATATCGTTATGGCTTTTGACGGACCATACCCAATAAACCTTTAACGATTCTATTACCTATTGTTATTGGGTAAACCCATTTGTTCATAAGGGCATTGGTGGGCCAGGTATTTCTTGAGTATTAACCATTAGGCATATAAATATTTTAGCTAATATTTTAGTGGCAGTGTTGAAAATCCGTTTTTACTGTGCGTTTCGAAAAAGTTGTTATACAAGAATATAACTATGTCGCGTCGAAATCATTTGTCATTAGATGCAAAACAGGTTGTGAAAAATGTGTATGAAACTTTAATCAGTAGAGGTCTAATAAAAAAGGAAGCTTTAAAAGAAACCTGTCTACTTACAAAAACAAATATAAATATCATCGATAAGGGATATTATTATTAGTGAAGACTTGAACAAAAGAAAAAAAACGTAGTGACTTTCAATCTCACCGTATAGACAATAGTGATCATAGGACCTAATAAGAAGGAAAATATATTGTCTTTATAAAAGCGGAGTTATTCCTACCTCGAATAAACTAAAAAAGAAGCTAGACGAAGACGAAACTAATATAAATATTAGTTGTGCCACCCTCCATAGAGTTGTTTGTAAAATGGGATTTAAATATCGCAAAATAGACAAAAGACAAGTAGTAATGGAATCGCACAGATTACGCACTTGGAGATTTAATTACCTTCGAGAAATTAAAAGATATAGGTTAGAAAACAGATCCATAATTTACCTTGATAAAACATGGTTCGATACACACGACACAGTATCCAAAAGATGGGTTGATTCCAGTCAAAACTGTCAGACAAAAGCACCTTCAAATAAAGGAAAACGCATTACCATAATACACACACACATATATAGGTAGTAGTTATTTAAAATAACGTCCGTGGTGGCACTATCGCGTTGTCTTAAAAGGTGCTGTGAGATGCAATATTTGCATGTTTCAGAGCTTGGACAGCGTTGACGGAATTGGGGAAAAAAGATGGTTTAAATATCGGAAAACCCGGCACTCACGGTACTTTGGTACTTAGGAGCATATGTTATATATGTACATGAAAAATCCTTCGTGAGCTGTCACAAAGATAAAAAAAAAGAAAAAACACGCTGGTTCAGAAGACGGATTTGTCCCAAACTGCTTGCTGTTGTCTGCAAAGAATATTAAGGATTCTAGCTTGGATTATCATGAGGATACAAGTCCAGAACTTTTTGAAAACTGGTATCAAAATTATCTTTTAAAAAATATTTCAACAACAGTGTTATTGTCATGGATAACGCAAGCTACCACAGCCGTCTGCTACACAAAGCACCAGCGTCATTAAGTTCAAAAACTGAAATCCAGGAATATTTTTAGAAAATGATATTTATTTTGAATTTAGTTACAAAAATATATATTGTATGGTTTTGTTTTTGTTACTTGAGATCTAATATTGTTTCTTGTATTAAAGATGGTACGAATATTAAATTTAATACCTATTTGTTGAATTTTGTTTGATAAGACAGAAATATATTGTAAAAATAAACTTGTAATAGGTCTACTTTGATTTTGTTGTTCAAATTTCGAAAACCATTTGTCTATGAAATCAAGAGAACAATTATTTTGACCTAAAATATCTTTTAAAAACTCTTTATTTTGATCGGAACAAATTATTTTAATTCTATTGAAAAGAATTTCACAGCTCCTTATTAAACTATTATTGGGTGATGTATATGAGAGTTAAAATTTAATTATCTGATTGGATGTGTAGGTTTTTTTGTAAATTTTAGTTTCAAGATTGTTTACATGTCGTGAGTATTTATCCTTTTCTAAAATGAAATAAATAGTGAGTTCTTGTCTATTAATGCGTGTTAAAAATTATCTAAACCATGTTCGTCATGTTAATACATAAAAAAAGATCTTTAAATCTCCATTCTCTATCATGCGTGGTTCATTACGTTAGTTTTGTAAAAAAATGTTTTGAATTTTTTGGGGTTTGGATGGCTTTTCTTTTTTTTTTTATTTTGAGCGATCTGCAAGTTTATAGGGGTCAATAGGGCTAAGCACATTCAGTCGCTATACCCCGAGACCAGGACCAAATGGGTCCCATTCTCTAGAAACTTTCCAGGCGAGTAAACCCAACAACAACATATGAAAACATGAATCCCTCACAAAACCATAGAACAAATTTGGGTTACTCGCCTTTCTACTTTTTGGAAAATAGATATTGATGCTACACATTTGTCTTTATTTAATAAAATAAATGCACTTTCCTTTATTTTACGTTTTTTTGAACAAGTTTCCTTTGCTAAAATGCTAGAAGCATTCCAGTTTATTATGTGGTTATTATTATGGTTATTATTATTAAATGCGTGTTGACAGATTTTTGATTAGTGAAATTCTGTGTTTCTAATATATATTATGTTCTATGTTCTTTTATGCGTTTGGCTAATGGTCTGGAAGTTTCACTTATATAAAATTTATTACATTCACAAGGCATCTTATAAATGACATGTTTTGTGTTTTCGTTTATATTGTATGGTTTTGTTTTGTTACTTGGGATCTAATGGTGTTTTGTGTTTTAAAGATAGTGCGAATATTAAATGTGTTACCTATTCGTTGAATTTTATTTGATAAGCCAGGAATATATAGTAAAAATAGATTTGTAACAGGTCTATTTTGATTTTGTCTTAAATTTGGTTGTTCAAATTTTAGAAAGCATTTGTTTATAAAATCATGAGGATAATTATTTTGAACTAAAATATCTTTTAAAAATTCTTTTTTATTTTCTTTGCTTTGATCAGAACAAATTATATTAATTCTATCAAAAAGACTTTTTACAACTCCTTTTTTTACCATTATTAGGTGATTAGAGTTAAAATTTAAGTATCTGTTTGTATGTGTAGGTTTTCTGTAAATTTTGGTTTCGAAATTATTTACATCTTTTTTTATTAGAATATCAAGAATAGGAAATTGTAAGTTTTATTCTTTTTCTAAAGTAAAATAAATAGTGGGTTCTTGTGTATTAATGTGTGATAAAAAATTATTTAGACAATTTTCGTCATCTTGATAAAAAGAAAATATGTCATTTATATATCTCCACCAAACTAAAGGTTTATAATGATGATTTTGAAAAAAAATTGGATTCAAAATTTTATAAACAAATGCTTTCTAAAATTTGAACAACCAAATTTAAGACAAAATCAAAAAAAACCTGTTACAAATCTATTTTTACCATATATTCCTGGCTTATCAAATAAAATTCAACGAAAAGGTAACAAATTTAATATTCGCACTATCTTTAAAACACAAAACACCATTAGATCCCAAGTAACAAAAACAAAACCACACAATATAGGTAAACGAAAACACAAAAAATGCCATTTATAAGATCCCTTGTGAATGTCATAAATTTTATATAGGTAAAACTTCCAGACCATTAGCCAAACGCATAAAAGAACATAGAACATATATTAGAAACACAGAATTTCACAAATCAAAAATCTGTCAACACGCATTTGATAATAACCACATAATAAACTCGAATGCTTCTAGCATTTTAGCAAAGGAAACTTGTTAAAAAAAACGTAAAATAAAGAAAAGTGTATTTATTTTATTAAATAAAGACAAATGTGAAGCCTTAATATCTGTTAATTTAAATAATACATGGTTACCTTTGCTTGATGCTGAAGTAAATTCAGGTAAACTTAAAATCAATTAACACACCATACCACCCACCTTTCTGGTCTTTTTAAATACTGTACATACAACAGTCTAATAACCTAGTGTCACTTATGACAAAACGTCATTAAAATTTCAAAAAGCTATCAGAATTTCCTAAGTTTTTAGACCAAAAATTTCTTAAAATTTAGTTTAATTTTTTGTTTTAGTTTCTATCTTGATAACGGTGGCCGACTTGCCACCGAAACGTAGATTAATATTTGTGATTTTTTGGGTTTTTTTGGAGGGTTTTCTTCTTTTTTGTTGCAGGCGATCTGCAAGTTCATAGGGGTCAATAGGGCTGGACAGGGTCAGCTCGTATACCCCGGGACCCGGACCAAGAGGTCCCATTTTCCAAAAAGTAGAAAGGCGAGTAACCCAAATAAAACAAACTGAAACATGAATCCGCCACAAAACTATTGAACATATTTACTATAGAACATATTTGTAACATTTTTTACACAGGCGCTTATGAAAGCCAGTATTTTATTTCTTTTTAGAGGCCTGTACTGTATGCATTAGGCATTGCCAAATACTAAGACAGAGGCCGTTGTTAAATGGTTACCCTGCCAAAGTGACGCAACTTATATGTTTATTGTGTAAACTTTGATAAAGACAATCAAATTATGTTTGTATCAGAAAACATCTATGTATGTCAAAATCATTTATTAAAAAGCTCATTGGAAATTTAGTTTTAAGCACGATATAAATAGGATAACACAAATTAGTAGTTAGGCTTATAGATAATTTTAAATTTTGTCTTTATAATAATGAATAAGTACATTTGATTAAAACTATTTTATTATTAATAAGTATAAAATCAAAAGCAAGTTGATATCCGAAATATATATGTTGAGTTAGAACGGTGGTTATCAGGTTCTTCACAAAATGTTTGCTTATTTACATAAAGTGACAAATGATCTTTTTCAACAAGGCATAGAAAAAGGTAAAATTTATTTAACGACTTTAATCAATTACTTTTATTCGCTAAGGACCGTTTTACATATACAAGAATTCCATTGAAATTTATGGCAAAAATTATTACCCAGAGCTGCCAAAACTTAAAGTACTTAAAGTAAAACTTTGATTCAAGTACTTTTCTGTACTTGAGGTATTTTACTTCAAGTACTTTTTATTAGGAAGTACGTGATTAATTTATATCAAAATATTTGAACTTTTACTCGATTTGACCAAGTAAATTACTTGAAGTATTTTTCTAAGTACTTGAAGTATTACGATGTACTTGAAGTAAAAAATGTACTTTAAGTAAATAAGAAGTCCTTGAAGTAAAAAGAAATTAATCAAGTACGCCAATTTATTTACGATAGATAATAGCGCAAAGAGGTTAAAACAAAAAGATATCCCCACCTTTGCTGAATCTAATACATTATCGGCCGAGTGATAATCGCGTTCTTAAATATAGCGATGGACTTAGCAATTGGTTAAAGTTAACAACGGTTTAGAATGTTTAACCAAATGTCAGATTTTGACAGGTTGCCTACTAAAATCATTGAATAACACTGACAATGACGTTTTGTTAAACATTCAAAACCGTTGTTAACTTTTAACAATTGCTAAGTCCATTGCTAAATTTAACAACGCGATCATCACTCGGCCGTATAGCTCTCAATTCAATTGTTAATGACACCAAGAATGTGAAAATTACAATTATTTTTATATACATTTAATATTATATTTGCCAAACAATTTGCTGCCAATTCTACGCTTGATCCTCCTATTAATCTTCCCCTTCCAACAGTTGTCCCTGTTTCTCATAAAATGTCCGATATAATTTTTAAAGTCAAACAGATCAAGCGTATTCTTTCTTCTCTTAATACTAAAAAATCGTCTGTGCTCCCGAGCTTGCACCCATCTTAACTCGCCTCTTTCGAATTTCTTACGACACAGGCATTTTCCCGGAGAGTTGGAAAGCTGCACGTGTGCAACCTGTCCCCAAAAAAGGATCCAAAAGTCTCCCTTCCAACTATAGACCTATATCTCTTCTTTCAGTTGTTTGCAAAGTAATGGAAAAATTCATTAATTCCCATATCTTAAAGTATCTGGAAAAACATAAGATCTTACATGATAGACAATATGGATTTCGTCACAGTAGATCCACAGCTGATCTTCTTTCCTTCGTCTCACACAACTGGAACAAGTCCTTTGAGTTTCTTGGTGAATCCCAGATCGTTGCTCTTGACATATCCAAAGCTTTCGATCAGGTCTGGCATGATGGGCTTCTTAACAAACTTCCTTCTTACGGTCTTCCACCTAAGCTTTGCTCTTGGCTTTCCAGTTTCCTCTCTAATCGACGTATATCAGTTCAGATCAGTGTAGATGGTCATTCCTCCAGCTTCTACCAAATTAATGCTGGGGTACCCCAGGGCTCAGTGCTGGCACCCACGCTGTTTTTTTTACACATTAACGATCTTCCTCTTCCACAATCAATCCCATTCATAGTTTTGCTGACGATAGTACCCTCCACTGTAGTATTCAATTTCTTAAGCCACCGTGTAATCCTGATTTCGAAAACAAGCGCAGGTCAATGCAGATATCTCTTTCACAAGACCTCAAACTTATCTTGGATTGGGGCGCCAAAAATCTTGTTCAGTTTAATGCCTCGAAAACACAGTCATGTTCGCTGTCGCGAAAAAGTCTGCAAATGCTCATCCCTTACATATGAGCGGCCAAGTTCTGCAGAACAAAGAGTCGTTTAATCTTGTCGGCGTTACTTTTGAGAATAACCTCAACTGGCACAAACACATATCCATAGCTTCGGCAGCTTCAAAAAAGATTGGATTTCTCTTCCGAGCCAGAAAATATTTCTCTTCTTCCAATCTGTACACTCTATATGTATCCCAAATCAGACCCTCTTTAGAATATTGTTCTCATGTCTGGGGAATGGCGTCCCCTACAACACTTAGCATTCTGGACTCCATTCAAAGAAGAGCCGTTCGTCTTATTAATGATCCAACGCTCACAGAAAGGCTTCCTTTCTTCCCCCGTCGAGCTGTAGGGGATCTGTCGCTCTTCTATAGGTATTTTCACGGCTTCTGCTCAGAGGAGTTGGCCAGTATAATTCCTTCTCTGGCAGCTCCCAACAGAGCAACACGTAGTGCAACTTTTATGCATCCTTTTACCGTTCAGTTAGAGAGGCCCCGAACTTCCCGCTTTCTTCGTTCCTTCATCCCTAGAGTGTCAAGACTATGGAACCTGCTGCCCGCAGAAGTTTTTCCTTCTCCTCCCAATCTCCAAAAATTTAAGTCCCATGTGAACAAACTCCCTCTCACCACACTGAGGACACCCACGGTACGTTAGTACTTAGGCATCAGCCTTCGTGGACTGTCCCAAAATAAAAAAATTATTTCAAAAGACCAGTAAATTCTACAAAGAAACTATAGATTCAAAATCGAATTATAAAGGTAGGAGGTACATTTTTTTAAGAGTGTACCTAATTTCTCATTTACGTTTGAACAATATCGTTTTTGCTAGTACCATAATTATGAAAATAATGGTAAATTAGTCCTTTTAATATAGTAGATCTCTAACACAAATTTTGAAAACATGGGATCGATCCTGTGGTTTAAGGAGTTAGAATATCCCCGTCGTATTTTTTCGCTTGCGAGTTCAAATCTCAGTTTGGAATAATACTTTTTTTCACTTTTTTTTTTCAACCTAATATTTTTGGCAATATTTTTCTACAATATGTATTAAATCTTGAGAAAGACAAATTATTCAAAATGACTAAATTTTATGTTTTGTCATTCTCAAAAGGAATTTAATTACTGTTTAATCCGCCCAGCGCTGGTTAGTCATTTTGCAAAACGCCTGAAAATAGCCAGGCTTGTTGCACAAATGTATTAAATTGTTCAAAACGTCGGCGTTTTGCAAAACACCTAGTCTTTTGCAAAAAGCCGGATTATTCAATACGCCTGCGACATATGTATCTCGCCACTTTCTTCTCTCCAAGCTCTTCTACCAGCTTTATTTTTTTTATACGGAACCAAGTTAATTTAATTAAAACTTATAATACTTAAAGGTTTATAACTTTAAGGTACGTGCATTAGTTTAACATACTTTAGTTATTATAGAAAAAAGGAAAATGATGATTTATAAAAAGGGTAAAACTGCAGAAAATATTGGGTTAATCACTAGTTTTGGGAGGTCATAAGGTAACAAAATATAAAATAAACCTTTGCTAAAAATCTGAATACATACATCACAATAACCGACTTTACAGGTAAGGTAAATCGTTAAATTATTAAAGTATACATTTTCTTTTGCGCTAATACATTTTAGGCTATTGTTTTACTTGACTTTTTAAAAAAATGCTTGTCAAGTAAAAGAACTTTTACTTTCAGTACTTTTATTTACTTCAGTAACTTTGGTTTTCAAGTAAAATACTTGGGTAGTACTTTAAGTATTTTTTAAATTTACTTGGAAAAGCAAGTACATTTTAACGAATACTTGTACTTGTATTTAAAGAACTTTTAAAAAAACTTGGTAATTGTACTTGAAGTACTATTTGACAGCTCTGTTATTGCCAAAATTTTAATAAAAATTTTCATACGACTTTTGGTAATAGTACATTTATTTCTGTTTGATACAATTAGTAAATTTATTGCTAAATTTTATGTGATGTTTATGCGTACAAATGCTTATTTTATAACAGATTTTAAATTAGATTAATACAATGAAACGAAAAGTTAATAAATATAAAAATGTTTTTTCCTACGAGCGTGCGAAAAAGTGCACTTTTCCGCACATTGGCGTGCGCGAATGTGAACTTTTCTGCACACCGTGCGGAAAAGTAAAACTACTCTAAAATCTTTCAGGTAAGTAAGATTTATATGTATTTTAGTAATTGTAGGCTATTTCATGCAATATACGAAGCCATTGCAAGTTTTAGTTTATTCTCTTTTTTGTTTGTTACTTCGTAGTTTTCAGTATTTCAACTAAAACACAAAAAAACATTTTTTTAATTACTCTGTATAATAAAATAAATGATTATGACAAGTCAAGCAACAATATGTAATCTTGGTGATTTTAACAGGTCAGATTTTTCTTCGTTTCCATATGAACAAGCAATTGCACAAATGAATTTTAATACAAACAAGCATTTTTAATGAAAAGGCGTCATAGTATCTTTTTTAATTAAATAAAAATCCGACAAAAATAATTATTTAAAATGAGTAGTTCCGATAAGAAGCTACCAGATTCTATCCTGGATGCAGCAAATACCGTAAGTTTGAATTTATTACCAGCAAAATCTCGTGAAAAATATGAGAATCAATATATTCATTTTGAAAACTGGTGCTCCAGCAAGGGGGCAAAAAGTATTAAAGAAGAAGTGTTCTTGGCCTATTTTGCGGATTTGCAAAAAACATATAAACCTAATACTTTATGGAGTAAGTACTCTATGTTAAAATGTGTCCTCAAAGTGAAAAGGAACCTTGATTTAAGTTCATATTTCAAGCTAACATCACTACTTAAACACCAAAACATGGGATACCGGCCAAAAAATCAAAAACTTTCAGCAAAGAAGAAGTTTCAAGATTCATGAAAGAAGCACCTGATAATATTTACCTTCTAATAAAAGTTGCTACAATTTTTGGATTAGCCGGTGCTTGTAGGAGAGATGAACTTACAAAAATAATGATTGATGACATACAGGATAATGAAAATTTGATAGTGGTGAAAATTCCTGACAGTAAAAATAACACTTCCAGAATCTTTGTAGTGTCCGATGAAACAAATAACGGACTTTATCTGCAATTGTACCGTAAATATGCAAATTTGCGAAAACCACATACCCCACACAGACGTTTTTTGTCCAGTATAAACAAGGAGCATGCAGTACGCAATGTGTGGGAATAAATTTAATAGGTAAAATGCCTTCAGAAATTGCTGCATACCTAAAATTAAAAAATCCAGAAGAGTACACTGGACATAGTTTTCGTCGATCCTCTGCGACTATGTTAGCGGATTCTGGAGAAGGAATTACCAATGTCAAGCGACTTGGGGGCTGGAAATCAACGGACATTGATGAATCCACAAATCAGAAAAAGGATATGTCGAATAAAATATTGACCATGAACAACTCCCCTCCTGAGCTAAGTCAACCTTCATCAAGCTGTACAATAAGCGCTTCCATAAGCCACCCGCTAAATGAAATTACATGTTCTGCAATTAATTTACAATATGCTAATAACTGTTCTTTTGTTGTAAATGTTATCAACAAATAATTCCCATTTATAAATATGTTGTAGTAGTTCTTTCAGATTAAACATAATTTAAAAAATAATCATTGCTTTAATATTGGTATTATCTGACGCTCGTAGGAAAAATTTTGTTCCTAACGCTTGCGCAAAGTGACTTTTCCGTAGAAAGTATCACTTTGCGCACTTGTTTGGAAAATAACTATTGTGTTTCCTAAATTATGTCAGATATGGATAAACGGAAGTTAAATACAATTAGGTGTGGCAACAGTTAGTTACTTTCTTTTTACTTTATGAAGTACTTCTTAGTGACAATACCGATGCCGCAAAAAGTTCTGCGTTGATTTTAGCGCAATTTCTCGAAAATACAGAACATATTTAATATTTTTATTGCGAAAATTATAGTAGGAATTAATTAACACGTTATTTATCACTAGGGACCGGACATCGATAAAAAACCATTACAATTTCGACATATATAATATACCAAATAAAAATGCAATAAATAATTCAACTTCCTTTGGTATTTACGGTTTTTATTTTGATATTTTTATTCGGTGTGATTTCTTGTAGAATAATACAAAAGACGTGGCAATAGTAAAAAATTTAGAAGAGTTTTCGCAACAACAAAAGAATTAAACTATGATATTTTATAATGCGTTTATATAAATTATATAAAATAAATTAAAGTTAAAATAGACTTTTTGTCTATATAAATTTACAAATATTTGATTGCACCTCTATTAGGGTTCATATTTATGCAATTAACCCCACAAACATAGTTTTGTTGGTGGTAATGCAACTCTCCAAGTGCAGTACGAAAACTCTCCGGGCAGATTTGTTGTGAACTCGTAAAAACCAGTTCCGTTACATCGGGTAAATCACAGGGTAAATCATATTATATTTGTGCCAAAATAATTTGTTATATTTAAACAGGTGTAAGTCGCTTACAGGCAAATAAATAATGAGTACAAGTAAAAAAATTAAGTTGGAGTGGCTCCTTCCATATTCTACTTTTTTATTTGAAAGTGAAAGAGATGTTTTTTATCTTTGAACGGTCCACGAAGGCTGTGGCCCAAGCACTAACGTACCGTGGGTATCTTAAGTGTGGTGAGAGGGAGTTTGTTCACACGGGACTTAAATATTTGGAGACTGGAAGAAGAAGGAAAACCTTTTGCGGGTAGCAGTTTTCATAGTCTGGACACTCTAGGGATGAAGGAACTACGAAAGCAGGAAGTTCAGGGCCTCTCTAGTTAAACTGTAAAAGGATGCATAAAAGTTGCACCAAGTGTTGCTCCGTTGGGAGCTGCCAGAGGAGGTATTATACTGGAACTCCTCTAAGCAGAAGCCGTGAAAATGCGCATTAACCTACGCTTGGTTTTCAAATCAGGCTTATTGACTGGCTTAAGAAAATGGTGCAGTTGAAGTTTGGTGCAGAATTTGTAATTCTGAATTTATTTGTAGAACCATATTAAATTGAGCAAGAAAGTCAACATTTAGAAAATATGCAAAGTTTTTCGGGGCATCCAAATCTACAGAACGAGAACATTATGTATCAAACGCAGACTTCTGCATGAATTTGTGTAAAGATTTTATTGCAGCTGATATTCTTCTTCATAAAATAAATTATCGGTCCACGAGGACATTTTTGGAAAAAATACTACCACAGAAAAGTACCAGACGAATCAACTCTGCATAAAACTATGTTGATAAGGTCTATTTAAAAACTATGGACAAAATACGACACAATCTGGAAGGAAAAAAGTTATGGTTTAGTGTCGATGAAACCACTGATATAAAGGGAAGATATGTTGCTAATATTATAGTTGCAACTTTAAGTTATCACGAACCTGGAAACTTATATTTAATTAACAGTAAATTTCTTTCTCAAATCAATAGTGGGACAATAACAAAAATTTGTAGTAGAAAGTATTACTTTACTACTGTCAGTCACTAGTATTTAGAAAAGTGGCGTTTTGTTTCTTTTGGATAGTGCTGCATATATGCTGAATGCAGGACGACAGTTAAAAGAACATTTTCCCAAATTGCTTAATATGACATGTTTAGCTCATGCCCTACATAGAATATGCGAAATGGTACGTAACTTTTATCCACTTATTGATACTTTAGTTATCGAGATAAAAAGTTTTTCTTAAGTCACCTGCGCGTATTACGAAATTTAAAGATATGTGTATTAATGTCGCATTACCGCCACAATCTGCTATTACAAGGTAGGGAATATGGCTATCAGCAGTTAACATACTCGTATTACCATATAAATTACAATGTGGTAAAAAATATTATCGACAGTTTACAAGATGATGCTTTAAGTGTGAAAAAGTAAGAAGTTATAAATGCACCAAATGTTAAATCTGATTTAAAATTTATTTTTGAAAATTTTGGATATCTTCCGGATGTGATTGAACAGTTATAAAAACAAAATGCCCACCTAGTGTCTTTATTTCATGTATTTCAAATTACTATAGACAAGCTTAAATCTGTTCCCAATAAAATTGGTGGCATTAAAATTGTATGTACAAAAAATCTTGGAAAGAAATCCAGGATTTTTAGAAATAAAACATATTTCTGAAGCACTACAAAATAAAAGAACTGACTTGTAAAATTATTTTCCATTTACTCCAGTTACAAGATGTGAGGTCGAAAGAAGCTTTTTTAGACTTAGAGATATTTTAACTTATAAAAGAACCAATTTTTACCGAAACCAACTTTAAAAAGACGTTAGTTATATCATGTAATGCAAATAAATTGTGAAACACTTCTGTTATGTTTTTATTTCATATTTTTTAAATTTATTTATAATTAGTATATCCTTAATACACACGCCAATGAATTTACTAGTTATAAAAAACCTATAGGGAACAAGCTCGTTCCGAAATCCGGGCCCTATTTATCACCCAATAATTTTCGTTTAGTTTAGTTCTCGTATGCGTAAAACGGCTCTAAGGCTGGATTTAGTGCTCGACCGATGGTCAGTGCTGACATCGGTTAAACGTAGCTTTTGGCAGGGAGCGGAGTGTATGATAGGGACAGCTGAATCGATTGCAGCGCTCGCTGTGATCAAATTTGCGTTAAATCAGGCTTAATTTAAATGTAAAAATATTAAAAATGGTGCATAATAGGTATTGTGTAGTTGAATATATGAATACTGGCAGAAAAAGTAACTGCATTATAATGCAAATACATTTCCAACTACTATACCTAAAGTCCAAAATTTCTGTCAGTGACTCATTTAATACCGGCCACCCAACCGACGAAGCAGCTCAATAAAAATCTAACACCATGGCACAAAGAATACAAGGTAGGATCTTGCGCATGACGTTTGTCACGTGATAGCCGGGTTATTACGTAGTAATGTGACTAAAAGGATTTTTTCGCGATATACCGTTTTTACCGAACTCAAGGACTAGAATTAACGCAACGCCAGTTTGTAGGCAAGGTGTTTGATATAGTGATCTGTTTGTTTTTGTTTTGGAAAAACGTAAACAAATTACCAAATCTCAAAACCAAAATCAGGAAGTTATCTTGAAAATGTAATAAAATTATTCAAAATGTTGGTTTTTGTGTTAATATAGGCAACATCAATTTGAATATAAACATTTATTAACATGACAGTTCCAAGCACCGGTAACAAGGTTGATTTGGACAGCTGCTGCATTCGTTTAATAAAAAATTATAGTAAATCAGGTGTTATACGGCACTTCGATGTCATTTTATCTCTTTCTAGTAGGTTGTATTATTCAATAACACGTTCTGTAAACTGACTTGATCAACAGCAATCAAATTTAAAAGTATCTAAAGTAAATGCCATATCTGTCTGTCACTTCAGGTAATAAACAAAAATAGTTTTCCGGCTTTAAAAATTTTTTTTTAACAATAAAGAATCATCGGTTTATAAAAATGTAAATTATGGTGCAATACCATAAACATTTAAAACGTTATTATTTCCGGAGTGTTGTTATTCAGTGTGTTTCATCAATGTTGCCGGTGCAGTGTGCTTACAAGAACTATCCCTCCTTGTCCCCTGAATATATTAATGCCAAACAAGATTTGTTTACTTTATTTCTATTCAAGAATTCGTTGATTCTAACGTGCTTAACCCGCATATCCTCACAAAAACGAAACGGTTTACGTATGTCACGCGTGTGTCAATTTACCTATTAATCGTTTAATATGCTTTTGAGTTTAAATCCAAATGTAAGGTCTTTAGAGAGTCAAGTAATAAGTCAAAAAGATAAGATAAAAACCAAACTTTCCATTCAATAAGATATTTTGCTGTTTCCAAGTCAACTTTAACAAGTAAATCTTTTCCTCTATGATTTAAATATAATTGTACCTATTCATTCATTAGGAAATTAACTAATTAAATCGAAAAATTTGCAATCCAAATAGTCGTTAAACCGTAGAAAAAAGACATCACAGGCACCAAAACAATGGAAAAGCCGCGAATCCTCCATTATTTTAATTTGATACTTGACATAACAATTAAAATGACGTAATATGCCGTCATAACACCTTCGCCTACGTTACCGGTTCTCGCCAAAATTTGTTTTAAATTAAGTTGAAGCCGTATGTTTATAGTGGTATTTTTATTAATTTGTTTAGCGTTTTACTTTGCTTTTCGGTAGTTTTGTGACTCTAAAACTAGTTGAAGTTTAGATAATTTGTTATATTAAAAGCCCATATCTTTAAAATAAGCCTAATATTTAAAACTGGCAAAAATTCACAAAGATTGCAGGCTTTTTATTTAAATTTTGGCACGAAGTCACATTGCTACGTCATTGCGCAAAGCGAACCGATTTTGGATCGCTGGTGATCCTACCTTGTATTCATTCTGCCATGATCTAACACTAGTAAATTATTTACCATATTTTAGGAGATATATTATGGTTTATTGACAAAGTAATTCGAGGCTTGACAAACAACTCTTTAGCCTTTGGCATTATTTTGTTCCATCTTTTCTATTGTCTAATTGAAGTTTCCTGCGGTGCTTTCATCATGATAACGCAAAAACCATCTTTGGAAAAAATTATGACTCTTGCTCCCATGTTCTTTACCTCTTTGCAGGTAAGTGAACCATTAACATATATTCTTCATTTTAATGTTTTTGGGACTTTTGGTTCACGTTTATTTTGAAATTATAAGGTTATTTTTAATTTTTGATATTGTTTAATTACAAACGTTTCGGCAAAAGCCTTCTTCAGTGTTTACACATCTAAAATTAATATGGCAGTGGTTACTTATAATTATTATGTTTTTTTTTGTGTGTTACATAAAATGACTTTACAAATTTACAATATAAATTATGTTTTTGGCTTACCCTAGAAGGAAATCTGTCCATTAACAATAAAAAAAACGTTAAAACACTTATATACACAAACACCTACAAACATTTTAAAATCTTCAGGACATGCACAATTAAAATATTTATTTAAACTGAAACGGCTGATAGTACTTCCTTCCGTGACCTGAGAGAATGCTAGACGACAAGCTGAATTGGAAAGCACATCTTGAAATGGTAGCGAAGAAGGCCACATGATCGCTATGGCTCTGTAGAAGAGTCGTAGGACGGGACTTGGGAGTTTCTCCTAAGGTCATGAAGTGGATATACGAAGCAGTCATCAGGCCACGGATACTGTATGACTCCGGGGATATGGTGGCAAATCACGGAACTTAAGACGGCACAGATAATGCTGAAACACATACAAATAATGGCAATGAGAGGAATAACTGGGGCAGTATCCACTACTTCTTCGGAATCGCTGGAGAATATTCGGGGCTCTTATCTCTCCATATAATGATCAAGACCTCAGCAAGAGCAGAGGCACTAAGACTGGAGTGTGGAGGACGGTGGAGGACAAGGGGGGGCACTGTGACGTCATGGGCCAAGTGAGAACTGTGGATCTTTCGATGAAGCAGGATCGCACCCCCCCGGTAATCCACTTGCACAAGGTGGACATGGCATCGGCGGATGACTGGGCTCACAAACGCTGTGGGACACCAAGCGAAGGAACAGTTATCTATACAGATGGCTCGAGGAAAGGAGGCCGCACAGGCTTCGGTTTCTATGTAGAAAGGACAAACAACAACTTCTATGGAACAATGGGGAAATATGCAACCGTATTTTAGGCGGAAGTTATGGCAATAGCCAAAGCCATAGATTACTGCCTTAATAGAAGATACAGGGGAAAAATAACTATATGTACTGACAGTAGGGCAGCGATCGGGGCGCTAACAAATACAGTGCACAGATCAGACCTTACGAATAGATGTCGGGAAGCAATAAATAAACTAACAAAAACCGCCAGAGTCACCCTGCAATGGGTCCCTGGACACAAAGGGATCCCGGGGAATGAAATGGCTGACAAACTCGCTAATTTGGGAGCTGAGGACAATGAACCTGAATATACCGTGGGAATCTTTTACAACACGGATATGACAGAATAGCAACATGGATAAAGAAACGGTCATGAGAACTGGAAAAAGACAAAAGCCAGATAATCAAAGGCTATTATTGGGGAAGAACTATGAAAGGACCTACCGATAAACATAAAGGACTTCAATAGGGTGCAAATGAGAAACGTGACAGGCATACTGACAGGTCATTGCAGAAACAGACACTATCTCAACAAGATAGGAAAAAGCGAGACAAGTACATGTAGATGGTGTGGAGAGGAAAGAGAGGACGCCATACATGTACTTAGAGATTGCCCAGCACTAGTGCATATCAGGGGGAAATGTCTGGGTACGGCATGACATTAGATTCCTACCACTAATAGGACTCGCATCACTAGCGAGGAAATTGGGGCTCTAGTAAGCAAAACGACAGCACCATATCAGTGTACAAGTAATGCATACATAAGGGACAGTACAGGGTGACGAAACCTCTGTATGCTTAAGGGTTGGTGTAGAGCATAATGGGCTTAGGCCTCAGTGCTCAGGGCCCCAGCGAGGGAACTCACCATGATATAATAGATAGATAGAATAGATAGAACCTGAGACAAGATCATCTTGAGTGGTGTTGCTGGGTATCGAACTAAGATTTTCTGACGTATTTTTTTTCGCTTAACACAAATCTGAAGTTAAAATTGGGGGTCAAATAGCAGAAACCTGCTACCACGGAATGTTTTGACTACGACTATATAAACTATAAGGGATATAAAAAATTATAAAATTGGAGCTTTTTAAATTGTCTATAAAAAAGATGTATAAACATTTTTTGTAAGATATAAACGAAAATGTTATTTTGACAAAAAAATTTATCCAAAACGGATTTTTTTAATTAATGTAATTTTTTCTTTTTTTATTCTAAATCTTTTATTTTATTTATTTAAAACTTAAATCACTTAAAATTTGCAAACAAAATAAAAAAATCATAATTCGGCCAACATTTGTTTCACCGTTAAAACACAGAGCCAATCTATCGGTTTATAGAATGTATTGTTAAACATTTTTAATTTTAGGTGCTGCTTTCCACAGGGCCCATTATAATACAGCGATATAGATATCAGCTGATGTATACAGAATACTGTAATCTTGGCCCCTTAAAATCTGCTGACAAAGAGGCTAATGTAGAAATTCGCCAAGTATTTTATAAGTTTTTTTTATACTAGTTTGTTTTGTAATATGTGTGTTTGTGGGTAGTGTGGGTTATATGCCTGTAACAGGCATTGATTATGAAAATACTATTTGGCTGGCAATTGAAGGTTTGTTAATGTTTTTAATTTTTTTTTAAATATATAAAAAACAATGTTTACAAAAACATGTTTTTATATTTTATATATATATATATATATATATATATATATATATAATATATATATATATATATATATATATATATAAATAATATATATATATATATATATATATATATATATATATATATATATATATATATATATATTTTTTATGACGTTTAGAAAATTGATTTGCAGATCAACTCTGCATTACTTAAGAAGTCGAACATGAACGATCTCGATTTTGTTATTTGGAGTCAATTGAATTTGTTAAGTCGGTTGACAAAGTCCCTTATTTGTTAAATATCGAAAAATTTATAAGGATAAGTTGTTCAAAATTTAATCTATAGTTATGTGTAAAATTTTGAGCCATTTGGGTAAAAAGAAAATTTTGATATTTTTTTCTATAAAAATATTTTTGTTTAAAAAATTTTTATTTACCATTTAAAAACAGGTTTTTCAGACCTAAGCTAGTTTGGGCACAATTTTTTTTTACTTTTAGTAGTTTTGTCCTTTTTCCGAAGAAATTTAAAAAATGGTATTTTCGAGTCCGAGTTCCGCATAGGCATTTTTTAAAAACCGTAACTCGGAATTTCAAGTAATAATTAGTTAAGTAAAAGTTATTTTAATTATAACATTAAATTGTTTAAACGGTAAAAATTAATATTTGAAATTCCGAGTTACGGTATTTAAAAAATGCCTATGCGACAACTTGGGTTTCTGAAAAATACCATTTTTTAAATTTTTTTTGGGAAAAAAGGACAAACTTTCTAAAGTAAAAAAATATTGTGCCAAAACATAAGTTTATTTCTGGTAAAGAATTTTTTTTTAAACAAAAATATTTTTATGGAAAAAAATATCCAAATATTTGTTTTTATCCAAATGGCTCAAAATTTTACACATAGCCATAAAATTAATTTCTGAACAACTTATCCTTATAAAATTTTTCGATATTTCGACAAATAAGGGACTTGGTCAACCGACCTAATAAAATTCAAATTTACTGCCAAATAACAAATGAATCGGGATCGTTCAATTGTTTCTGACATTTTAAGAAATGCAGAGTTGATTGCGAAATCTATTTTTTCTAAAGGTCATAATAAAAATTTTTCCCATATATAGCATACTTTCTGCGGTACGTATATAATATATATATATATATATATATATATATATATTATATAATATATATAATATATATATATATTATATATATATATATATATATATATATATATATATATATATATATATATATATATTTTATATATATATTTATATATATATATATATATATATATATATATATATATATATATATATATATATATATATATATATATATATATATATATATATATATATATATATATATATATATGTGTGTCCCAGCAATCTCTCGATATCTAATAGAATTTTCAAAGATATAAAAAAATAACTTTTAAAATACTAGGCGTAATTTAATATTTGTTTTTAATATGATGGTTACTAGATAGGTCTTTCTACAATGAACCCATTAAATCATATTTGGCTTATTTACTTTGCCAGGGGGGAACTAGCTCTCACACAATAATAGCAATTTTTTAAACACACTTTATGATAAAGGCTCAACAATATTATTTTTGGATGGCTTTAACCTTAAACTAAAAAAAAGGTATACCTGATTGACATCGATAAAATCAACTGTTTACGAAAAATAAAATATCATGTTTGGTATTTTTTTTACATTATACAGGATGGTTCCTAATGGTACGTCAATTTTTAAAGAGGCAATTTTTGGGTCCATTTAAGAGTAGAACTTCATATGAACGTATGTTCTAAACGTCTTAGCTTTTGAAAATTTTAAAAATAAGTCATTTATTATTAATATCTGTAATAACACTTTAGATATTTTAATGAAATTTGGCAAACATGTACTATGTATCAAGAAGCATTTTATAGTGTACTACATTTTTGTTAAATTGCCAAAATAGGCAGGTCAAATTCTGTACGAACGCCACTGGTGGAAATAAAAAAAAATGTGGTACAGTTATCTTGATTAATTTTGCTGTTGTATTTCCTAAAGCATTTAGCCTCCCTATTATTATAATTCATATCTTGCACTGCTGTTTGCTTTATCAAGTTCAATCTATTATGCTTAAATGTAGATTAAACAGAATAGGATGTAAGAACTTAAATAAATGTGACTTAATGCTAAATGATAATGAACGATATCAACAATGGGTGGCTTGTCAACTTAAAGACTGCATTAAACTGGATATCAAGTTAAAAGGGTATGTAAAGTGAAAAATATCTTGAGAGTGAGTAGGTAGTGCGGCATTTGAGAACCTGCCCCACCGCTAGGCTTCGCCAATATGGCGTGCAAAATAAACAAAGTGCTTCGCGATGTAACAAGTTTGAAAAAAATAATCAAGGTTGGAATAACTACCTTTTTTTATTTAAATCTGGGTCTCCAATGCCTCTACGTTTGTTAAAAACTTTTGGCAAACATGTACTATGTATCAAGAAGCATTTTTTAGTGTACTACATTTTTGTTAATTTGCCTAAATAGGCAGGTCAAATTCTGTACGAACGCCACTGGTGGAAATAAAAAAAATGTGTTACACTTAAAAAGGCTTCTTGATACAGAGTACATTTATGCCAAATTTAATTAAAATATCTAAAGTGGTATTGCAGATATTGAGAATTTTTTTTTTAAACTTATACCACTGTATCTCAAAAGCTTAGACGTTTAGGACATACGTTCATACAAAGTTTTTTTCTTAAAATAAACTCAAAATTTGCCTCCCTAAATGTTGACGTACAATTAGAAAACACACTAAATAATGTAAACAAAAATTACCAACCATGATATTTTATTTCTTGTAAACAGTTTGTTTTATCAATCAAGAATACGTTTTTTAGTCTAAGGTTAAAGCTATCCAAAAATAATATTGTTGAGCCTTTTTTATTTTAAAAAGACTTATCTAGTAACCATCCTATTAAAAAAATATTAAATAACGCCTAGTATTTTAAAAGTTATTTAAAAAAAAACGAAATAAAAATTTGTACAGGGTTGTTCTTTTTAAAGTAAACTGGGCTTTATTTTTAAAGTTCCCTGTACTTTTTTAAAAATCAAATATAGCCATTTCGTGTATTTTTTCCGTAGAATTCAATAATTTAATCAGAAAAACATTTAAAACAAAAACAAAAGGAGTTACAGCACGAGTGACGTATTTTTTAAATGGAATAGCCCGTATGTTTTTATATCAATAGATAGATATTTTTACGAAGAATTCGGTGATATAGGGGTTTTTGGGTTTATTTCCTGCGGTTCTGCTGCAATTCTCTAAAAACTGCATGTTACTATAAGGATAGTTCCACCTAAAAAAGCCTGGTTGCCACAGGTCACAGGTGCATATTTGTCAAAGTCAAGAATTTTAAAAATACGTTTATTACTTTTTGGTAATTTTTATAATGAGGTTTTCATTAAAAGAACGGCTTCAAATTATAACTCTCGATTATAAATGTGAAGAAAACGCCGGAGAAACACAAAAAAATATGTTGCAAATTTCCACCAAAATATATCAGTAAAAACGATTTTAAAACTGAAGGTCTTATTGGAAGAAACAAAATCGTTACATATTAGAAAAAAGGACTACAATGAGAAAAGGAAACCGGGTCGAGCTATTCTAAATTATTTTACTTTGTATCCCATGAAGTCAATAACTGTCGCTGTTAGAGACTTGAGGTATGGCCCTGCAAGAAGAAGAGTAATCTATGCGACGGTTCAGAGAAAAAAAGGAAATTTGCTTTTAATTTGTTTCCCAATCTTAATCTACAAACAAGATAACGATTCTACCCTGTTTCAAACGATTCTTTGGATGGATGAAGCTACGTTCACTACATCGGGAATGTTTAACCGACGCAATACGCACAGCTGAGCAAGACAACATCCCAGGAAATTTTAAGTGATTAAATACCAAGGGGAGGTCTTCTCTTCATGTCTGGTGTGGTGTGCTTAAAAATAGAATTGTCGGGCCAATATTCTATGGGGGATCCTTAACTGGAGAAAGATATCTCAATCTTCTTGAAAACGATATTGAGTACATTTTAGAAGAATTGCCACTTGAAACGTATCGCAAGATAATTTGGCAACAAGATGGAGCGCCGCCCCATGCTGTTCGTCAAGTTGTGCAGTATCTCAATCGCCGATACAATCAGTGGATTGGACGTTATGGCACTATTAGATGGCCACCTTACAGTCCAGGTATTACAATTTTGGACACTTTTCTATGGGGTCACTTGAAAAATGTCGTTTACCAAAATGGGAACACAAACACGGAAGAAATAAGAGAAAAAATTGTAAATGAAATTAATCGTCTTAACTAAGAACCTCAAATAATATCGGCAAGCTTAGAAAGGCTAAGGAGGAGTTATAGATCATGTTTCGAAAATAACGGGGTAATATAGAACATTAAAATTATTAGTAATATTATAATTTTTTGTTATAAATGTTCTTATAACCACCATATTTTACCTCGTAATGTATTTTAATTTTTTCGGTTTATTGTAATTTTGCTGCTTGGTTTAGAAATACATATATCATATCATTGTTAGCATATAATATAATTTGAAGCCGTTCTTCTGATTTTTTTTTATCTTGGGACAGTCCACGAAGGCTGATGCCTAAGTACTAACTACCGTGTGTCTTCAGTGGGTGAGAGGGAGTTTGTTCACACGGGACTTAAATTTTTGGAGATTGGGAGAAGAAGGAAAACCTGCGGGCAGCAGGTTCCATAGTCTTGACACTCTAGGGATAAAGGAACAAAGAAGCGGGAAGTTCGGGGCCTCTCTAACTGAACTGTAAAAGGATGCAAAAAGTTGCACTACGTGTTGCTCGTCGGGAGCTGCCAGAGAAGGAATATACGGCCAATTCCTCTAGCAGAAGCCGTGAAAATACCTATAGAAGAGTGACAGATCCCCTCAGCTCGACGATGGGCAAGAAGAGGAAGCCTTTCTGTGAGCGTTGGATATTAATAAGACGAACGGCTCTTTTTTGAATGGAGTCCAGAATGCTAAGTGTTGTAGGGGACGCCATTCCCCAGACATGAGAACAATATTCTAAAGAGGGTCTGATTTGGGATACATACAGAGGTACAGATTGAAAGAGGAGAAATATTTTCTGGCTCGGAAGAGAACCAATTTTTTTGAAGCTGCCGAAGCTATGGATGAAATGTGTTTGTGCCGTTGATATTATTCTCAAAAGTAACGCCGACTAGATTAAACGACTCTTTGTTCTGCAGAACTTGGCCCTCATATGAAGGGATGAGCATTTGAGACTTTTTTCGCGACAGCGAACATGACTGTGTTTCGAGGCATTAAACTGAACAAGATTTTTGGCGCCCCAATCCAAGATAGTTTGAGGTCTTGTGAAAGAGATATCTGCATTGACCTGCGCTTGTTTTCAAATCAGGATTACACGGTGGCTTAAGAAATTGAATACTAGAGTGGAGGGTACTATCGTCAGCAAAACTATGAATGGGATTGATTTAAAGAGAGAAGATCGTTAATGTGTAGAAGAAACAGCGTGGGTGCCAGCACTGAGCCCTGGGGCACCCCAGCATTAATTTGGTAGAAGCTGGAGGAATGACCATCTACACTAACTGATATACGCCGATTAGAAAGGAAACTGGAAAGCCAAGAGCAAAGCTTAGGTGGAAGACGTAAGAAGGAAGTTTGTTAAGAAGCCCATCATGCCAGACCTGATCGAAAGCTTTAGATATGTCAAGAGCAACGATCTGGGATTACCAAGAACTCAAGGGACTTGTTCCAGTTGTGTAAGAAAAAGAAAAGAAGATCAGCTGTGGATCTTCTGTGACGGAATCCAATTGTCTTCATGTAAAAATTTTTGTTTTTCCAGATACTTTAAGATTTGGGAATTAATGAATTTTTCCATTACTTTGCAAACAACTGAAAGAAGAGATATAGGTCTATAGTTAGAAGGGAGACTTTTGACCTTTTGGGGACAGGTTGCACCGTGCAGCTTTCCAACTCTCCGGGAAAATGCCCGTGTCGTAAGAGATTCGAAAGAGACAAGAAGGGTGCAAGCTCGGGAGCACATTTTTTTGGCGATGTGGTATGCCATCCAGCCCAGACGATTTTTTAGTATTAAAGAAGAAAGAATACGCTTGATCTGTTTGACTTTAAAAATATCGGACATTTTATGAGAAACGGGGACAACTGTTAAGAGGAAGATTGATAGGAGGATCAAGCGTAGAATTGGCAACAAATTGTTTAAATACTTCGGGGCTTTTCCCTTTGGAGGTAGAGAAATTTCTTCAGAAATTAGGTGGAAAAGAATTTTGTGCAAAAGTTCTGCTTTTTTTAGAAAGGACCAGAAAGCTTAGTTGAATTGTTTTGGTAATTTGTTTACATATTTCAGAGGATCGTGAGAAAAGCAGGTAGGATTCCATGTAGCTGGCAAAGAAATCTTTCAGACCATCCCAGTCGCGAATTGTAGGCCAGACGGTTCGTGGCGGTATGCTTTCAGTTGCCTCAAAATGGCCCAGCAGAGCGACCGAGGGAGCAGTTACTGATGCTTGATAGAGTTCGGGGGTGGAAGTAAGAAAGAGATCTAGGGGGTGAATTATGGGGGAACCCTAGGAAAGTAGGTAGGTCCATAATTAGATTGGTGAGCGAGTTGCTGATTGCGAAATTTTCTGCTGCTCTGCCTTGTGTATCAGTTTTTGTGGAGCCTACCCAAAATCCTTATTTGAACAATAAATTCCCGAGGACGATTACTGGCCAATGGAAACTGGGAAAAAATGATGAAATGATAAAATGATGAAAACCTCATTATAAAACTACTCCAAAAAGTAATAAACGTATTTTTAAAATTCTTGATTTTGACACCTGTGATCTGTGGCAGCCAGGTTTTTTCAGGTGAAACTATCCTTATAGTATCATGCAGTTTTTAGACAATTGCAGCAGAACCGCAGGAAATAAACCCGCAACCCCTATATCACCGAATTCCTCGTGGAAGTCTCTATCTATTGATATAAAAATATACGGGGTATTCCATTAAAAAAATACGCCATTCGTGCTGTAACTCTTTTGTTTTTGTTTCAAATGTTTTTCTGATTAAATTATTAAATTCTACGAAAAAAAAAAAAAAAAAACGAAATGGCTATATTTGCTTTTTAAAAAAGTATAGGGAAGTTCAAAACTAAAGCCCTGTTTACTTTAAAATGAATAACCCTGTACACACCTTGGTTGTGCGTTTAAAGCTATGCAGGCTGATAAGTTAAAAATGACCCATCGTATTTCTATACATATTTTTTTTTTAGCCCTAAAATATGTACCAGCTGAGCAAACACTTATTAGATATACAGTTATCTTGATTAATTTTGCTGTTGTATTTCCTAAAGCCGTTAGTCTCCCTATTATTATAATTCATATCTCGCACTGCTGTATACTTTATCAAGTTCAATCTATTATGCTTAAACGTAGATTAAACAGAATAAGATGTAACAACTTAAATAAATGTGACTTAATGCTAAATGATAATGTACGATATCAACAATGGGTGGCTTGTCAACTTAAAGACTGCATAAAATTGGATATCAAGTTAAAAGGGTATGTAAAGTGAAAAATATCTAAAGAGTGAGTAGGTAGTGCGGCATTTGAGAACCTGCTCCACCGCTAGGCTTCGCCAATATGGCGTGCATAATAAAAAAAAATGCTTCGCGATGTAACAAGTTGTAGCATTTAAAGCTACAAGTTTATTTTTTATATTAGTTTTTTTCACTTACTAATTATTTACAAAATTTAGCGTCGATTTTTCTAAAGTTATTTTATAAAGTGTGACAACACTCTCTCAATCAATACCGTCTCAGTGGCTTTATCGATTATTTCTTAACGCGATTTCGCATTTTCTTGGATTTTCGCTTGAGATGTTGCGCGAGTGCTTCGGTGTGGGGAGAGGTGGTTTTTCGTTTCCAGCTGACCGGCATGATACCGGGGACACAACGACCTCCTCGCTAAGTTGCCTGGGCGGTAATGTCCGCTTGATAAAAAACCTTAGAACTGGTTCTTAATTTTTTTACCTTATTTCCCCTTCTGGTAGTTATGCCGTACCAAAGTGAACGATTGTTGGTTATTATCAATGGTTGAAGTGAGAATTCGACAATCAGGTATGTTAAATTTCTGTTCTCGTATTGGATTCCATTTTGTTTTACTTTTTAATCTTATTTTATCCAAGACATCTAAGTAATTTTGGGTTTTTTTATAGTGTGCCTTTGATTTTGTCAACGCTAGCCGATGCACTATTCCTGCTTTTAAAAGGCCAGTCTCTTAAACCTGCATTTATGGGTTTTAGAAATGGTTTCACTTAATGGAGTGTATTCGCTAGTCTAATTTATCTCCCAGGCCTTTCTTTTCCATCTTTTATGGTATTCATTGAACCGTGACCACGTGACATGCCGTCACAGTGACCAACTCGATGCTTAGCGATAGCAGGACATTTCAGGCAGCCTAACCTGCAGTTAAACAGCCGATAAAAAAAACAGGCTTATTTTTCCTTTTTTTATATGAATTTTCTATCGGACTGCGACGACGTATTTACCGTTTTTATATAAATTTCACTAAATAAAATCTATGTAAAAATTTAGTTTATTATTATTACTTTTTATAGAAATTGTTAGGGACCATTTCTGGTTTAAAGTTAATTAATTATATATTTTTTTGGGTTTAATAGCGCTGTATATTCTTCTGCTTGTACAAGTAGGTAGTAATGGGGTTCTTTTTTTACACAATTGCGTTGAGTTTAAAAAAAATCAGAAGGGTTCAAGTAATTCATTTTTTTTAGAAAATGTTTTGAATTACACTTATTTAAATGGTATGGGGTATTGTAAATAATATGTAAATATATAATATATTATTGTTTGTTTTTAAACTGACTGTTTATAAGTTTAATCCCCTTTTTGATATATTTATATTAAGTCACTTTTATCTCAGTCTTGTCGAGATTTCATAAACATCATACTAATTATTAGAAATTGGTTACTTTCGGGGTTTCAAACCAATTTAAAACAATTATGTAACTATATATAGAAGAAACACCGTGGCGCCTAATTTACTTTCGTTATAAAAAGCAAATTCTTACCCATGGCATTCTGCTCTACACGGCGAACAGCTAAGCCGAAGGCAATAATAACCCATTTTTGTAACTCTAAAAAAATAGGTTATAAAGTTTGAAAAAAATAATCAAGGTTGGAATAACTAACTTTTTTTATTTAAATCTGGGTCTCCACTGCCTCTACGTTTGTTAAAAACTTTTGGCGCCAATCTTCCATAGCAATGCAAATTTTTTCAGAAACTAATTTATTTTTTATTTTGTAGATTTGCTAAGTCTATAATTCTATATTTTAAATCAGTTCTGTTCCTTTATGTGATTAGTGCTACATTTCTTCTTACCCTGCTTTTTTATATTAATGTATTTGTAAGTATATTTATAATTTATTATTTAACAATATCGATCATAATATTTAGGCAGCACAGATTTGTTTGGTTTTATACAAGTAATTTTTAAGTAAGGTTTTATTATTATTTTTTCTACTGTAAAACCCATTAAGTCTGCATAGTTCGAGTTTGTATATTTTGAAAATATGATTGCAAAATTATATTTAGACTATTATAAGAAATAGTTTCTTCAAATAATTTACCCGACAAAAAATATAATAAAAACTAATAATACAGGATTCAACATTTTGTTTTTCAGTGATCCTATTTAGCAACTATTTTCTAAACAAAAATACTTAAAGTACTGCCTCCAATATATATTTTTTTACCTTCTTTTTATCACATTCTTTAAAAAAACGTTATTAAGGCAATAGGATCTCATAAAATTAAATCTGGACTAATTAAGGACTGTTTATCTGCTATAGAGAAAATAAGACTGTACAGGGTTATTCATTTTAAAGTAAACAGGGCTTTATTTTTGAACCTTCCTGTACTTAAAAAAAAAACGAATATAGCCATTTCGTGTATTTTTTCCGTAGAATTCAATAATCTAATCAGAAAAACATTTGAAACAAAAACAAAAGAGTTACAGCACGAGTGACGTATTTTTAAAAGAAATACCCGTATATTTTTATATCAATAGATAGAGATTTTCACGAGGAATTCGGTGATATAGGGGTTGCTGGGTTTATTTCCTGCGATTCTGCTGCAATTTTCTAAAAACTGCATGATACTATAAGGATAGTTTCACCTGAAAAAACCTGGCTGCCATAGGTCACAGCTGCTTATTTGTCAAAGTTAAGAATTTTAAAAATACGTTTATTACTTTTTGGAGTAGTTTGATATCGAGGTTTTCATCAGAAGAACGGCTTCAAATTATAACTCACTATTATAAATGTGGAGAAAATACCAGGAACTACAACGAAGGTATGTTGCAAATTTCCACCGAAATATCAGTAAAAACGATTCTAAAACTAAAGGTATTATTCGAAGAAACAAAATCGTTACATATTAGAGAAAGGGCTACAATGAGAAAAAGAAACCGGGATCGAGCTATTCTAAATTATTTTACTTTGTATCCTATGAAGTCAATTACTGACGCAGTTAGAGACTTGAGGTATGGCTCTGCAAGAAGAAGAGTAACCTATGCGACGGTTCAGAGAACACTGAAATATTTTAAGTATATTCCATATCCGTTCTTTCCAGTGCAGCATTTGACACGTGAACAAAGAAACTTCGCTTTCAATTTGTTTCCCAATTTTTAATCCATGAACAAGATAACGATCTACCTTATTTCAAACGATTCTTTGACGTTCACTACATTGGGAATGTTTAACCGACGCAATAGACAGCTGGGCAAGATAAAATCAGAAATTTCAAGACAAGGGAGTTCTCTTCATGTCTGGTGTGGTGTGCTTAACAATAAAACGATATGTCGAGGTCAACATTTATAAAAGAATTGCCACTGAACTTATCGCAAGATAATTTGGCAACAAGACGGAGCGCCGCATCATGCTGTTTGTCAAGTTGTGCAGTATCTCAATCGCCGATACAATCAGTGGATTGGACGTTAGGCACTATTAGATGGCCACCTAATAGTCCAGATATTACAATTTTGGACACTTTTCTATGGGGTCACTTGAACGGAACACGGAAGAAATGAGAGAAAAAATTGTAAATGAAATTAATCGTCTTAACCAAGAACCTCAAATAATATCGGCGAGCTTGGAAAGGCTAAGGAGGGGTTATAGATCATGTTTCAAAAATAAGAGGGGTCATATAGAACATTATAATTATTTAGTAATATTATAATCTTTTGTTATAAGTGTTCTTATTAACACCATATTTTACCTCGTATGTATTTTAATTTTTTCCGTTTATTGTAATTTTGCTGCTTGGTTTAGAAATAGATATATCATTATTTTAAGCATATAATTAATTTGAAGCCGTTCTTCTGATAAAACCTCATTAAAAACTACTCCAAAAAGTAATAAACGTATTGTTTAAAATTCTTGCAGAACCGCAGGAAATAAACCCAGCAACCCCTATATAACCGAATTCCCGTGAAAATCTCATCTATTGATATAAAAATATACGGGGTATTCCATTTAAAAAATACGTCAGTCGTGCTGTAACTCTTTTGTTTTTGTTTTAAATGTTTTTCATTAGATTATTAAATTCCACGAAAAAAACAAAATTTGCTATATTCGTTTTAAAAAAAAAAAAGGGGAAGTTTAAAATAAACCCCCGTTTACTTTAAATGGAAAACCCTGTACCTGGCAGGACGCTTAACATTTCTCGATCTCCTATGCTATTTAAAGTTTGCACATCGATTTAAATAATAATAAAAGACAGTTACTGTTTAAAATGATCTAAAAATAATTTTATTTTATTTAATATCATTTAATAGTTTATTTGTTAAACTCTTTAAACATTTTTTTTAATTATCTTCTATGGGTCATAAAGTAAGTTTATATTTTTAAAGTCTTATATAATTTAAAAAAATTAAAGTAGTACCCAAAAGAAATTGAATTCTAGTTGCATCAATCATTGGAATTTACTCTATCTAGGGGAAACAAAACAGTGGTCGTGTCAACTGCTGTCAACAGTTGTCAGACGTAATCATCAAATTTTAAGAATTATTATCAGAAAAACCGCACGTAAACGTAAATTTAAACAATTAAACTTTTATAATATGAATCTAAAAACAAAATTGGTTTATCAATGTTCTTACAAATCAGAAGCACTGCTGGATTACGAAGTTTCCCTCGAAAATGGGTTTAGAGCGGGGCCCTTGCAAAGAAAGCGTATATAATTTGATTAAAATTTGAATCATCAGCAAAATGGAGACATATCAACATTTGCTTAACCATTGTTGGACATATGAAATCCCATTAGGTTATCGATTTTCTTTAACTTAGTTTGTAAAAAATACATAATAATTTGAAATATATCTTTACTTTATGATAACCTTGTACTTCTTTTAGGCTTAAAGTCAAATACGATAAAATAATAGCAACATGGGACCAATGAAGTTTAAAGGGGTGGAAGCCCAATGCTATGCCATCGATAAAAAAATGTCCACCCCAGTAAGAAAATTCCCGTCAGATTTGGGCCCCCCCGGATTCTGCCAATAAAAAAAATTCCACGAAATAATTTAATGTGTTGTTTAATTCCCCACACTAAAAAATTTGTGTAAGTTAGCCAACACATTAAAATTTTACGGGGCCGGAGTCCCGTTTTTTGATTGATCAAAATTTTTTTTATTTTAGTGATTAGTGTTTATTAAATTGTGACTTTAATTTGTGTTTATTGTTTGTTACTTATATTATTCTAAAAAATGACTAGAGGTTGTATGGTTTTGTCTTGCAAATCCAAGGGTAACATACCCGTCTTTAACTTAGGAAGTTTTTTTTTATATTTAAATTAGGTGTTTTTATAAGACGTAACGTTAGGTAACCGAATAAATAATAATATATCAATTATAAAATAATAGAAAATGAAAATTTCATAGGAAATATTAGTGAGAAAGGGTGAATCTAACTATCTTTTAGATGATTTCCACAATGTTTGTGGGGATTTTTGTGGATTATTAAAAAGAAATAAGGGTTTACATTTAGGTACTTTTATTTTATTTAATAATTTAGTACTTTTAAGGATCAAAATTATTGATTACTGGGACCGCAAATTTTAATATATACAGGTCCCTCTAATTGAATGAAAAGTACAATTTTGGTGCGGTTTTTTTGGGGGCTGATTACAAATCTAAAAAAAATCAGGTTTTCGAGATATTCATCATCAAAATTGAAAATCAAACTAACCTTATTTACACTATTTCCCCTTCTTTTTTTCAAAAAATTTTTATTTTTACACTAAATGGCACACTATATTTCACAAAAAAACATTTTTACACTTTTATTTTTTTAAAAATGGTTGCTGCCTTTGAACTTTAAAAAAAAAATTCGCAATTTAATGGAAAAAAAAAATGTAAAATAAATAAAAATACAAAAGGGTTTAAAAAAGGGGTTTATAAATATCGTGTGCCACTTTAGTGTAAAAATCAAGTGGGACAAAAAAAAGAGAATATAAAATGAAAATGAGGTTAGTTATTTTCAACTTTGGTAATGAAGATCTCGGAAACGAAACATTGCCGAAAAAATATTTTTTTAGATTTGTAATCAGCCCCCAAAAACTCCTGTATATCAAATTTTATCAAAATAGAAGAGGAGGCAACTTTTTAGACATACCATTTGTTTAAAAATAAATTAGATTTTTTGGGTTTTTTAATCTTGCAATATCAACTTTTTAAGCTCGACATCTGTACACACATAATATTTAACGGATACTGTTACAATGGATACTCAGGTACCCAAAAGGGTTTCTAAACATTTTTATGCCTGTTTTGTTATTAGTGAAAAGTATATGCCTAAAAAGCAGTTATAAAAATTTTTACTTTTTAATGTACAACCAGAATCTTAGGATTAGATTAAACCCCATTTACACTATCTTGCCCTTCTTTATCACAAAATTGGTGATAAGTACATAATACTATCATACAATGTTTGAAATTTATTTTAAAAAATCGTGTTTAATATTTCCCAAAGATTTTGGTAAAATTACAAAACCAAAAATATCGACCATTTAAATAGAAGGAGAAGTGGCGCCATCTATTTTTCCATATTATATCAGATGATATAAAATCTAATATTACACAAAAAATTTTAAATTTTCCCAAAGTAAGGTATCTTTAAAAAACAACATTTGGCCCCAAAATTAAAAACAGTTAATGTTGGAATTTGACATTTATGATGTCAATTTTATAGAAACAAAAATTATGGAAATCCGGCCCTGACCTATTCATTGCGCAATTCGGGGGGCCCAAACCCCCTATTCCCGCTGCCCTGCACGCCTGGACAATTTTGTTCTACAGTATTGGGCTTCCATACACCTTTAAACTTCCTGCATAGGACATAGAGAAATGCCAAGCACCCCGCCAGGACCTATATACCCACATAAAGTAGCACATTAATGTTTAAACTTTAATTTGATAATTTTTAAAAGGGTGTAAATAAATTATTTGAATAAGAAAGGCTTTAAGCCTAGAAGAATTAGATAGCTTAATAAAAGAAATGTTTTAAAAGTTTTACGCTAAATAAACTATTTTTTTTAATGTTAATAATATAATTAAAATTTTCTTAAGATCATTCTAAACGAGTAACTGTATTATGAATATTTAAATCGATAATAAAAATATTTTAACGTTGAGCTGTACACATAGTAGCATAGGAGATCGAGAATTGGTAAGTATCCTGCCAGGTGTATAACACCCAGATAGAGGGCACTTATTTTTTTAAAATTAAATAGGGTTTACATTTTTTTAAGTTAAAGTATCAAGTAGATCAAAATGGAAAAAAAATATATCCCTTCTACTGGGTAACATCCCACATTGCCTCCAGGCACATGTGTATTAGTTTTTTCATTCAATGGATAAAACATTTTGAATCAAATATTGAATTGAGGTGTCTGTTACTTTGTGATAGTTCATTTTTAACTTATAAATGAGAACACTGCTTTTTATTTTGTTTATACACTATATTAATTAATTTATTAAACAGTGACTGCAGTTTCGTAGTACTACTACATTATCAAACTGAAAGCTTTAAACTTTTAAAGCTATTTGTAAAATCGTTGCATACCTGCTACATACCTTAATGAATCCACCAGTAATAAATAAAATGTCTCGTCAACTTTTTAATTGACGTTTTACTTTGTATTAGTTATTTTAAAATGCTTTACAGTATGAAGAGAAAATAACAATGTTCAAACGGTATTACATGGAAAATAGTTATCGAAGAGTATCCGACATTTCTCTACGTTTTTTCCTGACAGACACATTCCAAGTAAGACAACAGTTCAAAATATCGTTCATAAGTTTGAGACAAAAGGTACTGTTATTAATAAATGCAACTGCTTAGAGCGAAATAATAATGTACTCGATGGAAGAGCTCAAGAAAATAATGCCGATTTAGATGATTTACTTCATGTAGAAGAAAATAAAGGAATTAGTACCAGGCTTCTTGGCAAAGTTGTAGGAAAGGATCACAGCAGAGTACTACGCAAATTAAAGAAATATGAATATCATCCATAAAAATATCAAAGACATCAGGAATTAAGGGAAAGCGATGAGATCCGAAGAGCAGATTTTTGTTTCGAAGTTATGGAAATGGCGAATAACGATAGGGACTTCTTACGCAATATTTGTTTTAGTGACGAATGCACCTTCACATTAAACAATGAACCAAACCTTCAAAACATCAGATACTGAAGCAAAGAAAATAAACACAGATTTGTACCTACAAGAACGCAATACCCTCAAAGGTAAACGTCTGGGCCGGTATATTTGGATATCGGATTATTGGACCTTTTTCTTGAATTACAATTTGGAACGAGATACTTTTTTAGAACTATTACAAAATCAAGTGGGGCCGGCATTGGAAGAAGTTGCACCTGACAATCAAGACATTTGGACAAATGGATGGTTGTTCCGCACACAATTCACGAGAAGTAAGTGAATATGTTCAAAATGTTTTCAATGGACTCACTATAGGACCAAATTACACTATAAATTGGCCAGCTGGATCTCCTGAGCTCGCCAAACGACTTCTTCCTTTGGGGTCATATCAAAAATGTTATTTATACAAATTTGAGTTATCAAAATTTAGAATTAAAAGTTTCAATTTCAGCGGCGTGCTATCGATTATCGGCATTTTAATTTCATAATGTAAGAACTGAATTTTATAACCCTTTAGGATATTGCTTAGCAGTAAACGGAGGTCTGCTTGAGCATCTAATGTGTTTTGTTAAAACGTATTTTTAGACAGTTTTTAAGTGTGTTTTTCACCTTCCTATATAATTGTTCAATTATGTAAAAATCTCATTATGTAGTTCAATGTAGTTACTTGTATTTATTAAATGATTACAACCATTATTTCTCTTCCATACTGTAAAACATGTTGAAATAACTAATACAAAGTAAAACGTGAATTAAAATTGACAAGACATTTTATTTATTATGGTGGATTCATTAAGTGTAGCAGGTATCAACGATTTTACAAATAGTTTTTCTTAAATAACTTTTAATTGCCTTATCAGAAAAAAAAAAGAAATTTAGTATGTGAGCTAATCTTATCAACGTCTTAAAAAAAAAAACGAATTTTTACAATTTTTCTAGGTAAAAAAATACAATTTAAATTGCTAAGGTAAGACAAGTCGGCTTTAAGTATAGTTTCTAGAAATATAAAAAAAATGTTTCATGCGTATCTCTCATTGTCCAGCTTTTTTTGCGGTGGCCTCCCAGACTATCTGCATTTGATATAAATTAATGCACACGCTAATTCCAAATTCAAATTTTATTTAAATTAAGTAATACAAAAAATTCTCATATGATTTGGACCTTTTGAAAGACGATATATTTGTTAAGAATATTATGGTTGACCCTGTTAGTAAAAGTTAATTCCTAATATCTATTTTTTAGCTACCCGGAAATCTAAGTCAAGTGGTATTTTTTTTAGCTTGTAACGTAGCGTCCGTTACCTTAGCCCATTATTCTGAAACATTTTATGAACAGGTAAATACATACAGGTGTGGAAAGTTCAAAACCGAACATGGACGTTTCGCAAATGACAAAGAAAACAAACCCTAAAAAAAAGAAATATAAACTACGACATACGCGCCAAAATAGCAAACAGCGTACGCTCGACGAATGTTGCCATATCCTCGAATCGCTGTCTTCGCTGTTCGAGACAGTGACATACCAGAAAGGTTTGTCTCATTCTTTCAACAGTTAAAGGTTGTCCGTTTCTGTTTGATCATTACACTTTATCCCCATGTTCGGTTTTGGATTTTCCACACCTGTATAAATTAATATAGTTATTAAGCGTAGTTTACACTAGATAGTTAATTGCGATAGCTCTTCTGAGAGTAACTTTTATCAGCAATTGAAACAAATATTTTTGAAACAATTTATTTCGGCAAGAAAATTTGCTACATACTTTTAGCAAGTGATAGTGACATAAGCGTTTATACAAAACAGTTTCTTGCAATAGTATACTAAAAAGTTTAGTTCCTTTAACTTTAACTACACTCCAACTAACCTTGTCGTACATCTTTTTGCTTCTTTAGATTAATTGTCTATCTTTGTTTTTGCTTAAGTATTGTATCCTTTACTGGTTTAATAACCTAACATAATCAAATGTTCGTCTTTCCAAGAAAATGGTATCGAAGTGTGGCTTAAATTTTAAAATTTTCTCTTGCTCAGGTGAAAATGTATTCAAATTTACTTTTTAATTTTAATTTAATAATGTGTTTGTCGATGTCCTGTTTACATATATACACTCCAAATTGATAGTGAGTACCTAGATAGACAGATAGATAGTTCTTATTTTAAAAAAATATATTACTTCTTTCTTGTTTTCTTTTATGTTAGACCACGATCTCACTTACTGAAAAACCACAATGTGGTCGAACCCTTAACATGTTTGCATATTTACTAATAAAAAAAAAAGCTCGCGGCCGGTGGAAAACTTTATTTTAAAAGTTTGGTCCCACTGCTGAAAAACCTTTTTAGCATGGGCCTAGTAATGAGCGAACCGGTCTTGGTCTTGGGTCTTGGTCGGTCGCACAAGACCAAGACCGGAACCAAGACCAAGACCCCTTTTCGCTTGCAAGACCAAGACCAAGGGGAGCCAAGACCGAGGAGTGCAAGACTACGCAAGACCAAGACCAAGACGACCGGCAAGACTCTTGCACTTTTTTTTAAAGATTTTAATATTTAATTTTTATATTCAATATACAGAAGTATTTCCTACAGACGTGACAAAAAATATATATTGAGAACTGCCGAAAAAGGCGATTATTTAATAAGTAACATGTTTCTTTAATATAATAATACTTAAATCCATTATTTTCTTCCTTTATACAGTTCTCTAACAACAATAACGAGTAAATTCAATAACATGTTTTAAAAATTATGAGATGGTGACTCAATGTTACGACAAAGCTCGATATCTCCGAAACCGTTCAAGACAAAGAAAAACTAATGATACAAAATTATAGAAGCTGAAAATTACTTTTATATTCTTAATATATTTTTTAAATTAGCTATCTAGTAATGCCACTTACAGGGTGGATCAAAAATTTTCAAAATCCAGAAATACGCTATTTTTGTTCCACACTGTAAGAAGTGGCACCATTAGATTGCTTTTAAAACTAAGATACAAATGTGAAAGTGATGGATTAAAAATATATATTTGACATGTCATATATTAATACTTCTTAAATAAATGGATTTTAAATATCACTTTCGGTTTAGACGGAAAAGGCAAAACAATGCCAAAAGAATAATGATGACGTCATTTTTGTCAAAACCAGAAATAATATTTAAAACCGTCTAGGTCGACATTGTTCCTATATGACAGTTTAACAATTTTACAGCATAATACACAGGGTGGTCATTTTTTAAATTGATTTTTTGTCATAAATTTTATATTTTAAGTTAAAAGCTAAAAATAAGGGAGTTTTCTTGAGTGGCAGTGGATTCTTCGGAAAATTCTGGAATAGAAAAAGAATTCACATTTTACGCCCTTTTTTTCTATAATTGGTTCTCCATATTGAACGGGTTTTGGAGATATCGAGCTTTGTCACAATATTGAGCCACCTTGTATATGCCGAATGTTTATAAAGTATTTGTACAAACTTTGTACGGCAAATGTTTAACTAATTTAAAAATAAAAAGTTCATATGAACTGAAAAGATTTCTGAATAACTTTTTTTTAATCAGAAACCAATGTTTTTATATTAGAATCATTTTTACGAAAATTTTACATCTGGTTGAAATTAAAAGTCTTTTTTCTGCTCACACAGTACATAGTTTTGTATTTCTTTTAATTTTATATGCTTCTTCAAAGAAAATTTAAATAATTCCTATCACTAAAATGTTTCTATGTGTCACTAAATGTATAAAAACAGGTTGTGTCTCAATTGAACTAAAAATGAAGCATAAATAAATAAACCCCTACATTTAAAATATGCTTTTTAATCAAATAATTCAAACGTATGTGTAAGGTTAAAATTGGCATATTTTATAATTTTAATGCAGAAAATATAGTTTCCATCTTTATTTATTTTGAAGTATTAAAAAAATATATTATATATTTTATTTAATATTACTTAGTTTAAATTATTACAACCAAAAAAAAAGCAAGACCAGCAAGACTCTTGCAGAAAGACCAAGACCAAGACCAAGACCGGGTGGTGCAAGACCAAGACCAAGACCAAGACCAGTGGCCATTGCAAGACCAAGACCAAGACCAAGACTAGCCCGGTCTTGGTCTTGGTCTTGCTTTGCTCATCACTACATGGGCCACCCATGCTGTATATTGTAATACTAAAATGCATTTATTTTTTTAGACCGAAAATACATTAACGGCGCTTTTTGAAACACCATGGCACACCTTTAATACCTCAAACAGAAAACTGTTGTTGATATTTTTATCCAATTTGACCAAACCTCGATTTATTTCTGGGGGATTATTTGACGTTAATTACGCCTTATTAGTTAATGTAAGTTTTAAAAAACCTAACATAGTTAGCCACGTACCAGTGTCCACAAAATAAAAGATATTTAATTCATTTTCTAATAAAGTTATCTTTGGTATAGGGATTAAAATCCGGGATTTCGGGATCTTGGCGGATTGATTTAGGCAATCTCAAAAATCCTTACTTTTAAATGACTATTTTACTAGAGTGTTTTATTTTGGCAAAATATCGTAGCAACGGCCTGTTTTCTACTGGCAAAACTCTTACCTGCACTTGTGGTTAGTGGTTATAAACGGAGAAAGTCCAAAATATTTTCCAAAGAAGAGGTTAAAAAGTTTTTAAAGAAAGTACCCTATAAACAGCGTTTGTCGATTTTCTAAAGGTACTGTGATGGCCCACTAATGTCAGCGTCTTTTAATTGACTGTGTCTATCACCATTCGTTGGCCCGATATTAATCCCCAGTTAATGGTTCGACAGAAAAAAGACATAATAATATATCCACAGTGGCCTATTAATTTAACTGAGTTACAAATCGAAAGTTATTAATTAAGCATTGGCCCACTGCATTTATTCGTTACTCAGCGTACGTTAGATCGTGTTTGTTCTCTTTTTTGGCCCTTTGCCTAACCACTGACAACTAAAAGTGAAGCGTGTCAACCTAACTTTTTCAGAAGCTTGGTAATTTTTGTAAATGATTAGGGATGACGTGATCGGAAAGTTTGTACCGTTTTTCGGCAGTTTTTGTGTTTTTTTGGTGTTTTGGCAAATAAAAAGAATATTATGGTGATATTTTATAGTTTTTAGAATCTTTGTTATTCTTATAATTCGTATTATTATTGGCTGTTAGGTTAATTCTGACTTTGTTTCGTATTTTTGTAGTTAGACTATCTTATGACATTTTAAATTAATCTGCAAACCACATTGTTTTAAGTGCCTCGTTTGTTTTGTTTTGCTCAAGGCAAAATATTATAGTTTTTTATGTATTCATATTTTTTTTTTAATAAAAATCAAAATTTTGACATTTTTATTTCATTTGGTTTTCCAGTGGTGTTCCCACAGTAAGCCTAAATGAAATACGGTAAATATTAGTTACTATTTAGCTAATATCCCAATGATTTTCCAACAGTGGCCCCAAATAAAACATCGGTAAATATTAGTTGCTAAATCGTTATCACCCCAATGGTTTTTCAACGGTGGGCCTCCATAAATATATCATAGGGCCAATATGTAGAAGTATTGGCAAACTTACTGATAAGTGTCGATGGCCGGTGTGTGAAACGCAATAAGGGCCGATGTTGGCACCAACATATATTGTGTCAATGGGCAATTAAATAATTAAATGAAAAAGCATATTGGGCCAATGACTTTCCTTTATTCAATGTTTATAGGGCAGCGTTAATCGTTAGAATTTTTGGAGCCTGTAGGAGAGAAAAGTTGACTTATTTACTGATAAAAGACAAAATGATGCTACGTAGTTTATTAAAATTACTACTTCCAATACAGAAACCAATGTTTAAAGAATATTTTTAACATCGGAGGGAAATATAGAAGGAGTAAGTTCCTTGGACATTTTTCGTAAATATGTAAGCCTACGTCCATCTAGTATGGATCATAATCGATATTTCAACGCGTATAGAAATTTTAAATGCACCACTCAACCAGTGGTATAAATACTATTGGTTCTATACCCAAAAGATTGCCGAATACCTTGGATTTCCCAAAGCAAACGCCTACAATGGGCACTGTTTTAGATAGTATTCTGCGACCTTCCCTGCGCATTCGGGAGCCAACAATCGATGCTAAAAGACACGTAGGTTGGCGTTCAACGTCCGTGGCAGAACGCTATGTAAAAAATTCGATTAAAAACAAGCGGATGATGGCAAGAAAAATTTTTAGGGAGAAGAATAATTATGCTGCCGATAGTAGCTACTCCCGTTTTTTGTACTAGTAAATCCCGGGTTATCTATTTTACATAATGAAGAACGAACTAAATGTGCGACCCATGTACAATTCTGTGATATAAAAGATTGCATTAGTAATGTATATAATAAATGATTTGAAATTCGGTATATTTGATTTTTTTTTCTTTTTCGCAAGCGTGCGTAAAGGTACTTTTAATGCAACCGTGCGTAAAAGACTGTTTTTTCGACATTAAAATGACGATTGAAAAGTTATGATTTCGATACGATTTAACGAAAATGTTATTTTCATAATATATTCTTTCGAATTCCAGAATAATACACAAGATGGCTATATCATTTTTTTAATACAAAAAAAAACCTTAAATTTAGTTTACTATTCGATGGAACCCTGTACAGGGTGATCAGAAGATATTGGTCGTATATTTGAGAAAAAAAACATGATAAAAGTCGCCAAGAGAAATTGCTGGAAATTATTTTCGGTTTTCAAACGTCCGCTAAGGCGAAAAACCAAACCAAGTAGAAAAATGGGATTTTTATAGAAATTTGTTAATGAAAGTATTCGATGATATCATTTTCAATTTAGTCCCATTTCCACATTTTTTGTCTAAAACGTTTTGTTCTATCTATCAAAATAAAGCGGTGGAGGAAGTTAATTGTTTTTTTAAACAATCCGTTCTCCCGTTTCTTTTGACCGATTTTACAAACTTAGGCTCATATGAAAGGCATAATATTTGGTTTTAATTTTTATTTTGCTGTCGCCGCTAGATTAACTGAAATAGCAAATTTTGAGTTTTTCAAAAAAGCAAATGTAATGGTATATTAATTTTTTATAATTTTAAAAAGGATTTTCCTTAATTTAACAAAAAGAATTTATTTTCCCTTTTTGAACCGTTGATATTGACCAAAATATAATTTTATTACATTAAAAAATGGCCACGTTTTTTATCAAAATAAAATCAGTTTTTAATCGCTTATTACCAAAAAGAACCTCTGATTTTTTTTCTTAGAAAACTTTTGGATTGAAAAATAAAATAGGTTTAATACTGTTTAACGATAATTTAGGTAAAGATGTAAACCTATTTATTTTTTAAAACCAAAACCGTTTGTCTAACGAAAAAAAACAAATTTTTTGTTAGCCTAATAAGCGATTAAAACTGATTTTTATTTTGATAAAAAAAGTGGCGGCCATTTTTTAATGTAATAAAATTATATTTTGGTCAATATCAACGGTTCAAAAAAGGCAATAAAAATTCTTTTCAAATTATAGAGAAATTATCCTTTTTTAAAATTATAAAAA
>JAHBCN010007537.1:0-43088 GCA_019359885.1 Listronotus oregonensis | reverse complement strand
TTTTACTTATGTTACAGCTACAGAGATTTAGGTATATACGTGACGTACTTATACCTATAATGACGCTTATAACTTTTTGAATCATTATATCTCAGGAACGATGACTTTTAGGAAAAAAAATATTGATACCTTTTTTATAAATAATTTTATAATCTAGAATTTTTAAAAAAGATAATTTTACGATAAAACTTACCATTTTGAAGAAAATCGAGGAAAACCCATTTTGTTGACCTTTGACCTCGAATCAATTTTTTCCACGTATGGGAACAATGTGGAATTTTTAAAACTTATTTTTGATTACGTTTTAAACAATTTTAATCACTTTTATCTTAATTTAAATTTATGTACCATTTAAGGTCTAAATTGACCGGAGTACTGTACGTATACAAACGTGCTTACTACGTTTTACAAATAAAGTGACCATCACGAAGCGAGATATCCTACTCCTTCCTGTAACACTATGAAGCCTACTTTAATAAAAGTTTGTCCAGAAAGCATTTTTTTAATTACAGGTCAAAATACCACAAACTGCGTTGTTATTTTGTGACTATTCCCTATATAATATGGAACTACGGTAATTTTTAATCAACAATTGTTATTTAAACATAAATAACATGATGCAAATTAAAACTGACGCTTTAAAAAAATGAAAAACCCAAAAGATCGTCCCTTTTAAATTTTTTTTTAGATCCTTTTTTAAACTGCTGTAACTTTTTTAAAAAATTAACTTTTTTGAATATCAAAAACAAATTTTTAAAACCCGGTTTTCACAAGCGTATTGATTTATTTTAGAAGATAAATATTTTCATGAACGGGGAAAAAAGGTGTGAAAAAAAACAAAATTGAGTGTGCCCCTTTTATTTGTAATTCTTTTTGGCAAAATATGGGTTGGAAAAATTTTTAGACGTTTATGCCAGTTTTTGAATTGAGGCCCTTTGGCTTGCGATACTTTTAAACGTCAAATTTTAATAAAATTTTTTAATAAAAACCGAAAATAACTGACGGATTTCAAAAAATTTTTCTTTTTTCCCATGAAATTTTTATGCCCAAGCATTTTTCGATAGGAAATTTTATATAAAAAATAAAAAATAGTGTTTTAAAAACCTAAATAGGGAAATTATTGAACCCCAAAGGGGACCATATTTTGGGTTTTTTTTAAAAAAAAGGCCAATTTGAAGTTTGTATAAATTTTCCCGAAAGATTTCTCCCGTTAATGATTTATGCTGTTTAGGTGCCTGTAAATTTATACAGCAAAAATGCTCGTTATTATGGATTGGGTCTAAATAGTAGAATTCCAAAAACGTCCTAAAGTTTTATACTTTTTGTTTGACTTAAAAACGTTTTTACGACATTTTTCCCATCGTTGCTAAAAAACGTATCGCGCTATAGAAAATTAATGTATCAAGTAAACTTTTTTTGTTTTTGTAGAGGTAACTGGACTCTTTAAAAAAGGCAAAACTAAGCAAAATCAAAAAAAAATATAGTGGTTAAGTTTTTACACCCCAATTATATAAAAAAATACAAGCCTAACAATTTTAATTTAAAAAATGTTGCGCAAACGGGTTCTTCCAATGTTGCGGTAATTATGGATACTAAATAAATTTGAAAGCCTTTGTTGATATGATATCATGGTGTACAACACCCAATACCCTAATTTATGTTTAAAAATGTTTAAAACTTTAAGACGTTGTTTTAATTCCTATTATTCAGACCTAATGCCATAATAACGATGCATTTTTGCTGAATAAGTTTACAGGCACCTAAACAGCATAAATCGATTAACGGTAGGAATCGTTTTGAGATATTGACACAAACTTCAACTTGGCCATTTTTAAAACAAAACACACACATATGGTCCCTTTGGCGTTCAATAATTTACCCCCTATATTTAGGATTTCTAAATCAGCTACGTTTTTGGTATTTGTTGGCCCCGTATACTCATAAAATTATGACCTATCGAAAAGTACTTAGGACATAAAAAATCTACATGAAATGAGCTTTCCGAATATGAAACACTCGTTGAAATCCGTCAATCTATTTTCCAGTAATAGCTTTTTAAAGAATTGATTACCAAAATTTGAGGTTTAGAAGTGTATCGCAAGCCAGAGGTCCTCAATTCAAAAACTGGCATAAACGTCTAGAGATATTGATATGACCTTGGTAACAACCCATATTATAACGACCAAAAAGAATTACCACTGAAATGGGACATACTCGAATTTTCTGTTTTTTTTTTACAGCACTCTATTGATCACCCTGTACATCATGATAATATTCATTTTACTAAAATCAAATGTAATACAGCTTAAAATAAAAGAAACGCGGTTTTAAACTTCGTTTTAGATATTCAAAAAAGTTAATTTTTAAAAAAGTTACAGCAGTTTAAAAACGGGTCTAAAAATTAAATGGTACGATCTTTTGGTTAAGCAGTTTATATCAATAATAACATTGATAAAATGTCCCTGAAATAATAATGTTTACATATTTAATATTCGACAGAACAAGCCATAAAAACTTACCGAAGAACTCTCGTCACACCCCAGAATAGCATAGTAATCCTCCCGGTCGCTTTTTTGATAATTCAAAATTTCTCCCACACTTGTCATCTTAAAAAGTTTTTCGAAAAAATCGACGCTACGTATATTTTTGTTTTACCGGACCGCGAACACCTGTTCTACACCGCAACTGCTCCAGATATGATCCTGAATCCAGGGAATGGGGTCCTGGATACGGGATAGGCCAGAATGGACGAGAAAGATAGAAAATATGGGGTATGTCCGATAAAAATTACGTTTAAATTTATTACAGATGTTTATATCGCTGAGATTTATCATAAACTAAATTATAAACTTGTTATGAGGCAAAGTGAAAGTCCTTAGTTGGTCTATAACATTGGAAAACCCCGACACAATGGTAAATTCACTTAAATGTAAAATGTTCTTTCTCTCGATAAATCAATGCGCAGAAGTGAGAGAATGAATCGATGAATAAATATTGTGCCCGCCTTATTTACTTGTAGTCGGAAATTTTTATATTAAAAAGGATTTTTCTGGTTCCACAGACTGATTGCTAAATAAATTTGGTAGTAAAAATGATATTTATAATGCGATAAATAAAATAATCGACTAACTTGATAATTTGGAATATATGTATACAAGTTCGTGATTAGTTTATAGGGAGAGCGCATAAAGTTTGAGTAATATGTATATTATAAATGACATATTTTGATAATGTTTATTCAATGTTGAAAAATTATTTATTAAAAATAATATAAATTGTTTAGTCTATCATAATTATTATTACTTTTTAAAAATTCGCTGATGAACTAGTCCAAGTAGCACAAGATGGTTCTTTATATAATTTTCTTTTTTATAAAAGTTTTATAAAGGCGTCCAAAGACCTTTAATATATTTATAAAAGTGTTAGTTTACACTAAATAGTTTTTTAAGCAATATGGCTTTTTAATATAGTTGTAAGAACTTTCTTAAAGCTTTAAATTTAAAATATCTTTTTATATATTTGCTTTAATAAGCCTTCTATAAAAGTGACAACCACAGCTGTTAGAAAGTTTTCAGCCTTTTATCTGCATAATTGCTTTATAAGGTACTATATAAAGCACAAATAAAACCAATAAAACCTCACTTATGCCATTAATTTAAACCTTTTTAAAAAACCCTTATGAAGTAAGTTGCGTATGTTTATCCCAATGCTTTATAATTAACGCCATTATAAAGATTCTTCTTAAATGCTTTATTGATGTGTGTTTTATACTCATAAGTTTCTAAGAAAACATGCTTTATTACTGGGATATTGTAGTTAATAAAAAGGTTTTTTTTTAAAGTAGTCAGCAACGAAATAAAATTGCTATAAAGCAGGCATACCCAGCGGCAAGTCATTCATCGGCTATTTTGTCGTGTGTTTTCTAAACTAAGCTAAACTTATTGAAATTGACGATGACGAGAAACGGGAAAAGTGGCTATTGGAATTACAAAATGAAATCTTAAACGATGACGTGCCATTAGAAGAAGTCGGAACACGTACTGAAAGTAAAAAAAATATATATTTTTTATTGAAGAGATACGAAAATGGGTCACGATGTTTCAGGTTAGCTATATGTTCTTAAAGCATTTAATAGCTATATTAAATAACAGGCTACCAAACATTTTACCGGCAGATCCGCGGACACTGCTTAGCACTCTACCCAAAGTATTCGTTGCCGGTCTTTTGGGAGTTACACGTTAGCCGTATCGGCAATGAGACTGCAGTTCGCACAGGCTATTTAGATAAGAAAAATGTATAATTAATTTTTTAAGACCATTAAGCCGAAACGGCAAAAACGTTATATCTACAGAAATAGTTAAAATTATTAGATAAGGAGGTACTGCATGGAATGAATCTTGAAATAAATAAAGATGCATCAAACGTGCAAATAGCCACTGTCTGTTTAATAACGCAATAGTGTGTTGTAGCACCCAAAAGAGATATAACAACGGGATTAGCGCCCTCTGTACATTATTCGAAGTTCTAGAGGGTCGCACTAATTCTTTTATAAAACTGTTATAAAGCAAACCCATAAAAAATAGCTTTTAAAGGCCGTTTATAGAATATTTCGCAAACATTCCATTCTGACCGGTTTGCACGTCGCCATTTAATTTTTCTCAGGATGTTAGGGCCGCCATTTTGCATAAAAAGCAATTAAATTGGTATTATTCCTTCATGTGAAGCTAGTTTGTGTTTTAATAATTTTTTCAGGATTAAAGTATGGAAATTTAACATGTAGTAACATTTTAAGGGTTAAAAATAAAAAAAAAAACATAAACAATAAATTTTTTATATATTTTTTTCAATCCAATTTTTAATTATTTTCAAGGCGCTTTGATGAATTTAGAGGTAAAACTATACATTTTATCAGAAAAATATCCATCGCAAGTGAATTTTACATTCTGCATATGCGAAACTTTCCTAAAATGAGTTATTTATTTTAGGTGTAATATATATGTATATCGTAGATCAGTCTGCTCTTGTTTCCAGTCCTGTTCAATAATATAAGATTATGAAAAGAATCGGCTGGGGCGACAACCATAAAATACCTTTAAAAAACTTTTTTTTTCCAAGTTTACCATGCAAACTGAAATAAAGTATTTATTCAGCAAATTGCTGTTAGCTTGCTGCCGGCTGGTGAAAAAATGCGCATGACTGACAAGCTGTTTAATCGAATATGTAGCTATCTGTGACATTGTTAGAGTATCTATAAAGTACTCATATATCCGTTTTATTACTTGATAAATTTAATACCATAATAAACCTTATTTATAATGGCAAATTATAACGCTTTAATAAATTAGCTGTATAAAGTGCGCCTATTTTGGGTATATAAACGCTATGTTAGGTTTGAGAGAACGTTGTATAGAACAAATAATAAAACATTGGGCTGGATAATTTAGTGATGTAGCGGTTTTCTCAGCTTTTAAAAAGCAAGTTGTGTTACTTGGGTAGCTATACAGTTTGTCCAAGATAAGGAGGGCCTAGTAGGATTCGAAAGTAAGAGATAGTCAGTTATTTAAAGTTGGTATTGGGGAGCTCAATAAAACACCGTTAAAACATTTAAGTTATCTTTTGTACTTTTGGAAATATGGCGGAAAAAATGAAATTTTCTATTTTTGTTTTATTTTTTTTTTACTAGTTTATTTTAAAAGTTAGAAAAATTTAAAAAATACATTCTCATTGGAACTTTTTGCGCTTTATGTATTGGTGAAGTCAATTTTTTCACGACGTTTCGTTTATGGTGAACCATCATCAACTTTATATTTTTAAATACGGACCTGCTTTTTATTTTTTGAACCCCTTATTATTCCAAATACAAAAATGTATAACACTTAATATTTATTTAACAAATATGGAACGTCCCTATAAGAAATGATGTGCGTTCCTTGTCTAACTCATTATCTCTTATGGAAAATATGTTTATTTAACAGAAAAATATCAAGTGTTATACATCATTGTAATTGGGATTAAAACTGCTTCAAAAAATGCAAAAACAATTGAGGGCTGTATTTAAAAAAATAAAGTTGATGATGGTTTAGCGAAAAAGAAACGTCGTAAAAAATTTTGACTTCGCCAATGGATGAAGCGCAAAAAGTTCCAACAAAAATGTATTTTTATATTTTTTCTAATTTATGAAATAAACTCGTAAAAAAATAAAAACGAAAATCAAAAATTTCAGTTTTTCGGTCATATTTCTAAAAGTACAAAATAGAACTTTAATTTTACAACGCTATATTATTTAGCTCCCGAATACGCAACTTTGCCAAATTTAAACTACCCACCTATCTCTTACCGTTAGGGAGAAAGTTAATAAAGTGGATATTTCGGGGATTCATCGGATATACTGTAAAGAAATGCATGAGGTGATGGAGCAGGCGCTGCGCTATAAAATAACCTATAAAACTGCAAGATGTTTTTTGCAAGAGTTTACGAAGGCGTAAAGCCTAATAGTCCGGGAGGCCAACGCAAAAAACCTAGCCAATTAAAAGATACGCATGAAACATTTTCATTTTATTTCTATGAACTGCGGCACTGCTGCCTCAGCTCAGCGGGTTCAAATTGCATTTTTGTTCCTTAAAAAACATCGTAAAACATCGGTTTTTTTATTATAACTAAAAAACTATTAATTTTAGAAAAATAAGTATTTAATCAAAATTAATGGCCTAATAAAACTACGTCAGTTTTATTTTATAAATTTTTTTATAGCCTTTTTGTTTTTAGGATATTAACGATTTAAATTAAAAATAAGAACACAATTATCTCAAAAAGTAAAAGAGTTATAAAAAAATGTAATAAACAAAAAATATGCCTTTTAATAAGCTCTATAAAAAAAGTTATAAACAATATTTAATTAAATAAGTAATAAACGAGATATAGGCAAAAAAGTTCTTTTGGCCATTAAAAATTTCGCCAACAATATTTTTTTGGTACAAGTAAGTATACCATCTCCGATCCATCTAAAAATTAATTTAAAAGGTTTTATTCATTAAAAGAACCAAACTAATACACATGTGCTCGAGGCAATGGGGGATAACCTGGTGGCGCGGATATTTTATTTAATTTTTTTTGGTCCAATAACTTTACCCATTTTGATACACTTAAAACTTAAACTAAAATAAAATTTGAAGGTTATTTAATTAAAAAAATAATAATAATAAGTGCCTCCTCTATCTGGATGTTATATACCAGTCGGGACGCTTAAGATTTCTCGATCTTATATGCTTCTATGTATATAGCTCACCGTTTAAATATTTTTATTATTGATTTAAATAATATTATTAATAACTAGATGAAAAGCCTGTCTCGGCCAGGCGAGAGACCATATTAAGTAGCCCCTGTCTCCGTAAGACGCCTTCCGTACGGCTAACGGTAAAAAAACACTTTTTTGCTCCTATTTTTGTCCCGGGGACGAAATTCAAAAAACGGGCTTAGTAAGGTTCTAGCCACTGCTAAAGGCTACCACTGTGCCAAATTACATGATTTTAGCTCAAGCCATAACTTCAGAATCACGTGGACAGACAAATAAATATATATACCTACCTACATATAAATATATCTACATTAGCAATATATATATATATATATATATATATATATATATATATATATATATATATATATATATATATATATATTTGAGATTCTAGTTTTCTTTGACCTTTTTTTTATATTAATATATATTTTTTTCGTTTGGATTTCTTGGTTTTAGGTCTGTCAGAATGTAAACATTATGTTTTTAGTACTTTATATATTGATGACGTTTCGATCATGTTCGATCTTTTTCAAATCTAAAAGTTAGGTTTCAGAAACAAAGTTAGTATAACAGTGTCATCCAAATAAAAAACACAACTACCCTAGAGCGTTAAAATAATAGTGAACATTTATCAACAAACATGTGTATATTTACATTTTTACAACACAACACAAGGAACGGGCTACTTATATTAGTAATAAAATATGAACTGATTTTATTAAAGAAGGGCGATGTATATTTTATTTAAGATTGTTGATATCTTTTTTACGTTTTATTTGGTTTGTTGATCATTCCATAAACTCTCTTTTTTTGGTTTGTTCCGTTTTAAGTATTTTTGTTTCATTTTTGAAATTATGTCCCTTTGTCTTTGTGATTCGTTAAGGCTGTTGCATTTTTTTTGTCGTATTTGTGGCTTTTTAGTATTTTCCAAATACTGCGTTGTTTGACCGATGGTTACACCGGTGCAATCTTTACACGGAATTTGATATATGATGTTACTTTTTTTGTTTTTTGGAGTTTTTGTTTTAAGTCTACTAAAATTCTTTGATAAAAGGTTTGAGGCTTTGTGACAGATTTCATTATGTTTTTTAAACAGTGGCTGAAATTTTTGTGATAGGCCATTTACAAAAGGTAGAGAAAGATATATTTTTTTGTTTTTATTATTTTTTCCTGATCGTTTGTTTCCGTTGAATTATAAAAGTTTATGTATTCTGTTTTTAAATATTTTATTGATTAATTGATCCGGGTAGTTATTTAATTTTAGAGCATCTTTTGCTTTTTCTATTGATTTTTGTCTAAATTCGGGATCAGATAGTTGGATTGCTCGGTCTGCCAGTCCTATTATTACGGATTTTTTGTGTGCAAATGAGTGGTTGGAATTGAAATTTAAGTATCGGGACGACCATGTTTTTTTTGTGTACCATTCGGTTTTAAAAACAAATTAAAAAATCAACACCACACGGAAAAAAAGAAAAAAAACATTAATAAAAAAGATTAAGAAAACAACAAAATATCTAAGAGAAAATCCCCAAATTAAAGTTCTTAGAGCGGATAAAACTAACAAGACAGTTATAATGAATTCTGAAGAATATGACAAAAAAATGAACGATTTACTTAACGACAAAAAAACATATAAACAAATAAAAGTAGATCCCACGAACCAAATTCAAAAAAAGAATAATGATCTTATTAGTACATGGGAAAAACATTTATATATATATATATATATATATATATATATATATATATATATATATATATATATATATATATATATATATATATATATCTCCCGATAACGCAAAAAAATTAAAAATAAGAAACGCTATACCACCTAAAATTTATGGACTTCCAAAACTTCACAAAGAAAACATTCCTTTAAGACCTATAGTATCATGTGTCCAGTCTCCATTGGCTCCACTGGCCAAATTTTTAAAAAATATTGTAAGTAATGTGGTACATAAAAATGATTATTATATTAAAGAATCCAAACAATTTAAAGAAAAAAATTTAAAACGTCAAACTTCCTGAAAACTATATCCTTATTTCCCTTGATGTTGTCTTCTTATATACCAACATCCCAATATCCCTTGTCACAACAAATAATAGATAAAAAATGGCCAGAAATTAAAAAATTTACGGATATACCCAAACACGAATTTAAAAATGCAATCGAATTTACTTTAAACTCCACATATTTTTCTTTTGAAAATAAGTTGTATAAACAAATAGAAGGTTGCGCTATGGGGTCATCAATTTAGTGTATTGCACAATTATCTTAGAAGATCTTGAGGATAATGTACTAAAAACCTAAAATTTGTAGTTCCATTTTTTTACAGATATGTGGATGACTGCATCACCTTCTATCCCAAAAAACGAATCAAATTATATTTTGGATGAATTTAACAAATACCACAAAAACTTAAAGTTTACCATTGAAATTGAAGAAAATGCCAAAATAAATTTCTTAGACACAACACTACACCACATGGGAGAAAACATAAAAACCGAATTGTACACAAAAAAAAACATGGTCGTCCCGATACTTAAATTTCAATTCCAACCACTCATTTGCACACAAAAATCCGTAATAATAGGACTGGCAGACCGAAATCCAACTATCTGATCCCGAATTTAGACAAAAATCAATAGAAAAAGCAAAAGATGCTCTAAAATTAAATAACTACCCGGATCAATTAATCAATAAAATATTTAAAAACAGAATACATAAATTTTATAATTCAACGGAAAAAAACGATCAGGAAAAAAAATAATAAAAACAAAAAAATATATCTTTCTCTACCTTTTGTAAATGGCCTATCACAAAAATTTCAGCCACTGTTTAAAAAACATAATATAGAAATCTGTCACAAAGCCTCAAACCTTTTATCAAAGAATTTTAGTAGACTTAAAACAAAAACTCCAAAAAAAAAAAAAGTAACATCATATATCAAATTCCTGTAAAGATTGCACCGGTGTATACGTGGTAAAAAAAAACGCAGTTTTTGGGGAAAAATAGGCTAAAAAGCCAAAAATACGACAAAAAAATGAACAGCCTTAACGAATCACGAAAAGACAAAGGGACATAATTTAATTATAAGAAACAAAAATTTAAAACGGAACCAAACCAAAAAAAAAAGAGTTTATGGAGAACGAAATCCAAAAAACCCAAATTCCATAAACGATAAAAAAGATATCAACAACCCTTAATAAAATATACCCCCTTTAATAAAAAAAATTATATTTTATTACTAATATAAGTAGTCCTTTCCCTTTGTGTTGTGTTGTTAAAAATGTAAATATACACATGTTTGTTGATAAATGTTCACTATTATTTTAACGCTCTAGGGTAATTTTTTTTTTTGTTTTTTTATTTTTTTGACACTATTATACTAACTTTGTTTCAAACCTAACTTTTAGATTTGAAAAGATCGAACATACCGGAAAGTCATCAATATAAAGTACTAAAAACATAATGTTTACATTCTGACAGACCTAAAACCAAGAAATCAAAAAATATATATATATATATATATATATATATATATATATATATATATATATATATATATATATATATATATATATATATATATATATATATATATATATATTTAAAGACAGTTACTCGTTTAAAATGATCTTGAGAAAATTTTAATCATATTTTTAACATTTATTCGTATCTCTTATTGGCTTGGTTTTTTTGCGGTAGACTCTCGGACTATAAGTACTGGTGTACTGAGGGTGTAAGTTAGTACTAACCTGTGGTAAGAGAAATTTGACCAACCCAGGACTTAGATATATGGATATTTTATGGAAAAAGAAAAAACCTCTGCGGGCTGTAGGTTTCACAGTCTAGACACTCAAGGAATAAAGAAACTTAAAGTGGGAAGTTCGGGGCCTGTTAATTTGCACTGAAAAGGGAAGCATAACTGTTGCTTTGTTGGGCGCTACCGGAAGAGAAATTATACTGGCTAATTTCTCGGAGCAAAAACCGTGAAAATACCTACAAAAGAGTCACATATTTACACGGTCTATCAGTGAGCAAAAAAAGAATACCTTCCTTTAAGCTTGAAGTTATTAATAAGGCATACAGCTCTTTTGAATGGTATCAAGATGCTTTAGTTTTGTGGGAAAAGCCATTTTCCAGACATAAGAACAATATTCTAAAAAAGATTGGATTGGAATACATATAAAATATCTGAGTCAACTTCCAGCCTGGCGCGTCCAGTGTGTATTTACGAAAAATTTCAGCATGTCTTTCCCCCTATCATAACTGCGTTATCGTTCCACGTAACGGTACGAGATTTGGTATGTAAATTCAAATTAATATTCTAATTATCTGTGAAAAAACTAAGAAAGGTATATCAAGTGATCTCTAAGATATTATCGTTGAACTCAAAAAATCTTATCAAAAACACTTAAGTTCTGTCCGAAACGTTGTTCAACTCCTTATTAAATTTGGCATGTTTTTTAATAATCTGACTGTATCAATAAAAAAAGTCTGTATCAATGGGTTTTTGGTGAGATACAGATTACTATGGATTTACTATGATTATGCCGGTTAAGAAGTTCAAAAGTATTACCCATAAAATTTAATGACTTTTCCGATGTAACTAAGGAATGAGTATAAGAAGACTTTTTTCGCGAGAGCAAACATGATTCTGTTTAGAGACAATAAACTGGACAAGGATTTTGGCGCCAAAACCAATACTAATTTAAGAACTTGTGATGAGAGATTTTTTTTAATTAAAAATAGGTAAAGCCACACATCTAAACAAATATCAACTTTTTTCATTTAATTAAAGCAATAATAAGTTTATGTAAACAAATTAACTTTATATGACTGATAAGTTAATATGCTATTAAACTGAAATGCTAAACGTAAGGATCACTAAATGTTATTAAACTTTCTGTTACACTTTTTATTTTTATACCTGTAATATTTAGTTTTGTTAACATCCGGCCTCCCGAAGCTATAGTTTTTTACATTTTTTTCAACATAACCATCATGTTTTATAAGGCTGCACAAGTGTTTACACCAATCTAATTTTGGTGCCAATGAGTTTAATTAATCAATAGTTTTAATATTTATTGTTAAGATAATTAAAAAAAAAAGTTGCATAAAAATACCTACCAAGCTTTAATAATAAATTTTAAACAAAATTTGTCGCAATTTTAATGCTCTACAATTTTTATAATACATGTTAACATTATTGGCGCTTTAAAAACCAAGATAATCGAAAAAATAATTTTGTGACATTTGAGCTTGAACTTAGCAACAGGATATTATAGGACTTTAAGTTAAGAACACCGAAGAACAAGTTTACAGCTTATTATCTCTTATTCGGAGGTTGGCCCCTTTTTTTGCTTAAGTGACTGCACTAATAATGTTGACTAATGAGAAAGTCACGTAAAAAGACATTAAAAATAAGGAGTTATAATTATTTCTAATAATTTAACCAAAAAAAACAAAAAAGCAGCTTTTTTTGATAATATACATATTATTTTACCAAAAAATATTATAGCTCTTAATTTGATTGTGTTAACCTTTCCCATTTGGTATAATTTTAATATAATTTATTTTAACATAAGCTACATTTATCCGGTCAGTTCCGATTTAGTCATTAGAATCACTGATTGCAGTTTTAGATTACTTAATTATTATTTATATCCCATCCTGACACAGACACACATATATGTATTAGGTAATCAATTAATTCATCCAAATTTAATCTGTAATTTTTAATCATCCTTAATTGGCCAAAGCTCAAAGACCAAAACAATTAGTTATTCCAGATGCATAAAGCGGAATGCACAGTGCAAATTTAGAATATTAATTCTTCTTCCGGAAACAATTGACGTATGTCTATAATGCACGCTTAGTCCATCTATGATTGTATGTGTTAATATACAGTGGAGTAAAAAAGTAACAATACCTTCGAAATAAAAAAAATAAAATTGGGGCTCAATAACACTAAAATCTTGGACTTCCATTGTCTTTATTTGTCTTTTTTTACACAACGTTTCTAGTGATAACTAAAAACTATTTTTAAAAGCTACGAATTGTATACTATCCCTTGTTCACCGAAGCTTGACCAATTTTTCACGGTTCAGCAACGGCTGCTACAAATTCGGAATATCCATACTAGGCTTGCTAAATATATTTTGGTTGTATACAACTATTACAGCTTCTGAAAATTTTCTTTTATTCCAGTGGTTTTCTTTATGAATAGTTTTTGCTTCCCCCCATTGTATGCAGTGTTGTTTTCACCAAGCGTGTTCGGCAATCCCTGACTTCGATGTTTCACCTCGTTCTGTATGTTTTTTGTGTACTTTGACTCTAACTTCGAGTGGTTTTTTTGTTTTCCCGATGTATACCTCACCACATTCACGGGGAATTTGGTAGATTCAGTCATTATTTGAAACTTTGTTGTCTGGCCTCATCTTAGTAAGAATGCTTCTTCGACTAGTTTGTGATTTAATTGCCGTTTTAATATTATACTTTTTTGCGGTCCTGCGCATCTTTTCCAAAGTTCCTTTCATATAATATGGAATTGTCATAAATATTTGCTCATGTGGAGTCTCGTTTGAGTTAGAGATTTTTGTCTTATTTTGGTATGTTTTTGATTGTTTTCTTTATCAGTCTCTCACTGTATCCATTCTGCTTAAGATCCCTCGTTATGTTCTAGTTCTAGAAATGCACCCACGACTGCAATGGCAAAACCCCTTTTCGGTAAGTCTCCATTTTTTTAAAAAAACTCTAGTCATTTTGTTGACATTATCAAAAATGTAGAAATAGGACCAACGATACTTTTGTGAGTTTTTACGTGGAAAGTTTGTATACAAACGTACCAGTAAAAGAATCGTTGAACACTATCCGAGCCAAGCTTAACGAAGATAAAACACTAGTAGAACACACCACCCTGCTGCTGGATGGAGTGATGGATTTGTTGGAGCTTTACTTCCGTAGTTTCTATTTTCAGGTGAAAAATGAGTAATACGCGCAGGATAATGGACATGGGTTCATCGCTCTCCCCAGTGGTAGCAAATATTATATGGAATGGTTTGAAGAACACGCAATTAGAACTGCACCAATTAAACCAGAAGTTTGGCTAAGATATGTTGACGATACTTTTATTGTATGGACAGGTAATGACGAAGAACTTAAAGATTTCTTAAAACATCTAAATTGCTCCGACCTTGTATTAAATTCACAATGGAAAAGGAGCAAAATTCGGCCCTACCTTTTCTCGACGTTCTAGTCAAGCGAAATAATGGACATATTCAAACCTCATTATACAGAAAACCTACCCACCCTGAACAATATTTACACCAGAATTATAATCACTCCAACGAGACGAAACAGGGGGTCATACGTACTTTATATGATTGTGCAGTGACCTTATGTAACAGTAAGGAATCCCTGCAAGGAAAATAAGTAACATAACTAGAGATCTTAAGCAGAACGGATACAGTGAGAGACTGAAAAGGAAACAATCAAAAAATATCAAACTAAGACAAAAATCTCTAACTCAAACGCGACTCCACATGACCACATATTTATGACAACTCCAAATAATAAAAAAACTTCAAAAAAGATTCGCAAGATCGCGAATTAGTATAATATTCAAACGACATTTAAATCACTCTACTCTAAGAAGCATTCCTACTACGACGAGAACAGACAACAAAGTTTCAAATAATGACTGTATCTACCAAATTCCCTGTAAATAGAGTCAAAGAACACAAAAAATCATACGGAACTAGGTGAAACGTCGTAGTCAGGGATTGCCGAACACGCTTGGTCAAAACAACACCGCATACAATGGTCGGAAGCAAAAACTATTCATAAAGAAACCCACTGAAAGAAAGGAAGATTTACAGAAGCCGTTATGATTGTAAACAACCAAAATGTATTTAGCAAGCCTAGCGTCGATATTCCGAATATCTGGCAGCCGTTGCTGAACCGTGAAAAGTCGGTCAAGCTTCTGCGAACAAGGGATAGTCAAGGAAGTTTAAAGGTGTATGGAAGCCTAATACTGTAGAACAAAATTGTCCAGGCGTGCAGGGCAGCGGGAATAGGGGGATTGGCCCCGCGGAGCTTGCGCAATGAATAGTAGGTCAGAGCCGGACTTCCATAATTCTTTGTTACTATCTATAAAATTGACATCATCAAATGTCAAATTCAAGCATTCCCTGTTTTTTTTTTGCACACAATTGTTGGTTATTAAACGATACTACCATATAATATTTAAAATTATTGTGTAATATTGGATTTTATATCATCTGATATAATATGGAAAGAAGCCTTCTATTTAAATGGTCGATATTTTTGTGAGTTTTGTATTTTTACCAAAAATCTTTGTAAATAAAGGAAAACAAGATTTTTTGAAATAAATTTCAAACATTGTATGATAGTTTCATGTACTTAGCACCAATTTTGTGATAAAAGAAGGGCAAGATAGTGTAAATGAGTTAAATCTAATCCTAAGATTCTGGTTGTACATTAAAAAGTGAAAATTTTTATAACTGCTTTTTAGGCATATACTTTTCACTAATAACAAACATTCAATAGACAGAATAACAGTGGTTAAAAATGTTTAGTAACCTTTGGTACCTAGGTATCCATTGTAACAGTATCCGTTAAATATTATGTGTCTACAGTATGTCGAGCTTAAAAAGTTGATAATGTAAGTTTAAGAAACCAAAAATCTAATTTCTTTTTAAACAAATACAGAAAAAGCAAAAAGGAAAATTAACATAAAATTGTACTTTCTTTCATTCAATTAGAGGGACCTGTATATATTAAAATTTTCCTGCTCTGCCCAGTAATTAATAATTTTGATTCTTTAAAAGAATGTACTAAATTATTAAATGAAATAAAAGTACCTAAATGTAAACCTTATTGCTTTTTAATAATCCACAGAAATACAAAAACATTGTGGAAATCATCTAAAGATAGTTAAGATTGCCTTACTTTTCTCACTGCTATTTCCTATGAAATTTTCATTATTCTATTATTCATAATTGATATATTATTATTTTTTCGGTTACCTAACGTTACGTCTCATAGAAGCACCCAATTTAAATATAAGAAATACTTACCTAAAGTAAAAAATGCCGGGTATGTTACCCGTGGATTTGCAAGACAAACCAATAAACCTCTATCATTTTGTTACGATATTATAAGTAACAAACAATAAACACAAAATTATAGTCACAATTTAATAAACACTAATTACTAAAATAAGAAGGTTTTTATCAATCCAAAAAACTTCTGCAACTACAAAATATAGGTACTCACACAAAGCAAAACAATCGAAACTAATCGGAAGGGGACGAATGAATAGAGACGACGACGGTTGACGATACAGCGCGGATATAGTTTCATAGGCGCAGCGCGCGCCCTTGCACCAAAAATCTTAGACAACCTAAGACCAAAAACGGTATTACGGCTCTCATAAATGTATAATGTGTTGCCTAACTACACACTGATTTATCAGTGTGTAAGTAGGGAACACATTAAATTATTTCGTGGAATTTTGTTATTGCGCAGAATCGGCGGGGCCAACTCTCACAGTTATTTTCATACAGGGCTGGATATTTTTTGATCGAATGGGCCATAGCATTGGGCTTCCATACACCTTTAAACTTCCTTGGGGATAGTACAAAAGTCGTAGCTTTTAAGAATAGTTTTTAGTTATCACTTGAAAACGGTTGGAGATACATCACTAACCGAAACGTTGTGTACCAAATAACAAATAAAGACAATGGAAGTCCAAGATTTTAGTGTTATTGAAACCATAACATTGTCTAACACTTTCAGGAAGTTGATGTTTTTCGGTAAAGATCAGGTTCTTATATACCCTCGTATTTTAAATATTTAATTTGTGTTTACCGAAATATAAACCATCAGAAAAATATACCTATCCTTTTACCTTTGGGTTGCCTTTGTCTTACCTGAAAACATCCCTGTTTAAATATTTTATAAATTGGGAATATTATGTTGTTGCCGGTTATAAAGTCAGACACTCCTTGGGGCATCGCAATTTGTTCTCTTAACTTTGAGAATCAAAGCAGAATGGAAGGAAAATTAGCGTAAATTCAAATAACATCAGTTTTCTACCAAAGAACAAACGTTATAAATTTATGTATATTTTTTCTTACAAAGGAAATACATTACCTACGCATTTGAAGAAAAACCTTATTTATTATTGTGTATTTTCCAGATTTTCTGTTTTAATAAAAATTGAGGCAGCTTTAAAGAAACATTTAAAATAATATTTTTATTATCTTTTAGAAAATTTAAAATTATTATATTAAGTAAGAAAAAAACATATACCGGGTGTTTCTCAGAAGTGGTTAGTTTTTAAAAATATTTTTTTTATATTGGTATTTGACAGAAAAACACATTATTTGACCTACTTACTTGCTTGTATCACTTCCGGTTTAACCGGAAATGACTGCTATTTTTTTAATTTTATATGTGATCACAGGTATATTTTTTTAATTTGATTAGATGTGATATTTTACCATGACGCTTTAAATGTAATTTTTTGACACTTTGGCTTCTAAATATTTAGTTTTTTTTGATTTTAAAGCTATTAACTACATTAAAACGCTTAATTTTAAGCTAAATGGCCATGGAACATAGATTAAATCTTTTTTTTCTTGTAAGCCGTGAAAAACAAAAGCCATATAAGCCTTATGCACACGAAGTAAAAGTTTGTAAACTTCTATTTATAGCCAAAAGATTTCTTTTAAATTAAACGAAGGTGGCACATTTACATGCTAAAAAGTATGTGGTTCTAAATAAGATAATGTAAAACACATTTATGATCTAAAGTCATCCTTTCAGAAAATATTTTATTTTTTCAAGACTAAACGGTAGCCTTTTGGTGTTTTGGTATTTCAGGTAGTTAATGGTACCTATTTCTCTTTTCTAATTTAAGTTGAAAAATGTTCATATGAATTAAATTAATTTTGTTGTTACTAAAAATGAATCATTTTACCAGAAAAAGCACAAATATGGTCCTGTTCAGTAGTTATTGCATGTCTTTAATTAAACTCTATTTTACAATGGAAAAAAAAATTTAGAACAATTGCAATGTGCTTTTCCCCATTATTTCGTTTTTGGGAGTGGTCCCATACACAAAAATAAACTTTTTTTAACCGACATAAAAAAATGAGGTTATAATGCGACAGCTTTGTTTGTAATGCTATGGGAACTACAATATACAAGGTGTTCAAAAAATGAACGGTCAAATTTCAGAAGGTGATTCATCATTGAAAAATGTAAAAAAAAATCTGAAATGCATAGTTTCTTAGATAAGTTTAGATTAAGTTATTTTTTTTAAATAGTTCTTTCGTAATTATGTTAAATATCCTGTAGCCGATTTTCTAGAAATTTGTCATTTATTATTTCTATAAATAAGAACCAATTTAGGCCTACTTACATTAAAATTTTTAGTCCAGTGGCGTTTCTGGGAACACCTTACCGAAAATGTTTGTGAAAAAAAATGTACGCCACTGACCGTTTTGCAATTTTTTATATATTTTCTTTGTTCAGCAATATTTTTTTTTATTCTTGGTATTTTTCCTATCTTTTAATATATATTCAGATCAGAAAAGCAGCATTACTTTCTGCGCCAGAAAGAGCAATGCATGCTTTTTAAGCTGCCGAGGCCATGAATGTAATGTGTTTATGCAAGTAAAAGTTATTCTTAAAAATAACGCCAAAAAGAATAAGTGATTTTTTGTTCTGTAAGACTTGGCCACTCATATGCAACGGATGAGCATTGGCACAGTTTTTTCGCAACAGCGAACATGACTGTGTTTTTGAGGCATTAAGAGATATTGGCATTACAATGCTGTTGTTTTCAATTCAGGAAGTCGGTGCCATCTTGACTATTAACCGACTTCCCATTTTAATTAAGTGATGGCTTTGCTGGCACCCTCTCAAAAAAATTAAGGTCCCTAATTTTTTTCGTACCTACTATTGATTTTGTTTTTTTTTTAGTTAATTTAGTCTAAACATAAATAAGATTTCATAATTAAAGACCTCGGCGGAAGAAGGGGATTAGCCCAAAAAATTAGTTTTGAGAAAAATGACTTTTAAATATTCAATTAAATCCTAAAATCATGTTTTTACTATCATAAATTTATAACACATGTCATATTTTTATAATGTCTACTTTTGAATGCAGTAATAACACAAACTTAAAATTAAAAAAAAGTGGCTTATCTTTTTTTTCTTCTAATAATAACCTAACTTTTCGTTTGGCGGCAACATTTAAAAATGTTATGCGTAATTTTTTTTCCTAAAAACTTTGCATATTTAAAGAAACTAGGAAATATTATTCTTTATTTTATATTTTTACTTGCTTAAACTTTATTTATTCTCTTCACTCTGATTTTCCCTTTTACCTTCTTAAAACATCAAGTTCCTCAACTTCATTTTGCTCCAAATTTGGATCTTTTACAACATTGCATGCTCCTTTTTCTCGATAAAAATCAATATATGCTTGACTGCTCTGCACGAGGTTCCTCCATGATTAAAAATGCGTGGCATATCCCCTTATATATATATATATTATATATATATATATATATATATATATATATATATATATATATATATATATATATATATATATATATATATATATATATATATATATATATATATATATATATATAATATATATTTTTCGGGAAGAACAACATTTGCAAACTCTAGTACCGTTTGTGCTCTGAACTTTATTATATTTGGTGAATATTACGGACGTCAAATTTAGGAGGGAATGTTCATATTTTCTCGGTTTTCGCCAACATGTGGTTTATCCCCTTTTGCCGCCGAGGTCTTCAATTTTAAGTAATTTTTTTCAGTCGATTTTTAAAAGATAACGTTAAGACAATTTTAAAATCGGGCATTTTTTTGACACCCGCAGAAAAAGTCATGTATTTCTAATATGTACATTGCGATCCACTATAAGTGGACCCGTAGGTTTTGGCCCTTTTTTCGATTTTAGAATTTTTAAACCAAAAGTTCATTAAATCGGATAGCTCAAAGTTTTTTATGACCTAAATTTTTTTTCGTGGTGTCAACTACCAACGAGTAATCGCAAAGTCGTCAATTATTTTAAGTAGGATGAATAATTGCCGTCTATATTTTTTCATAGTTTGAAAATTTCTCAAATAGGCTCGATAAAAATTAAGGCAATTGAACGATTAGTTTTTAAGATATTCTGTCTTAAAAATTAAAAAAATCACATGGTTTAGGCAGGTGAAAAAACAGGGGCATTCTGCAATCTCGTCACTCTTTTGACGGCGTTTATTTCAAAGTTACATAAGCCTCTCGTTGATTGTTTTTAACGTAGCATAAGACAATATCGCGTTTTTCTTCGTCTGAATAAACCAGTTTAACCGATATTGAACCTAATCTTTTCTAATTTTTGACAACTATTAACAAGAGTACAGAGTAACAAAAATTTACCTAGACAGATTGACAGTTAACTCATGTTTATAAATATATACAAGGTGCCACTAATTAATTTTTTTTTTTTGAGGCGGAATATCTTACTTAATTACATTAAACTAATCGTTTAACTGCCTTAATTTTTATTGAGGTTATTAGAAACATTTTTAAAGAATAAAAAAATATAAACAAAAAATAGTCATCCTATTTAAAAAACATTAACCTGATTACCGGTGTAGTTGACACCAAAAAAATTTTAGGAAATAAAATTTTTGGAAGTTATCCCATTATTTCTGATTTGAAAATTCTAAAATAAAAAAACGACCAAATCCTAATTACTAAAATTTGGATCGAAAGGTTTAAATGAAATATAAACAATATTCGTTGAAGACTTGAAGATTGGAAAGGGCCTTCGCTTTAAAACCCGGATATCAATTTTTTAAAAAATAGACAACAGTTTGTGTCCAGAACCAAAAATAGATTCTAATAGATGGTCTAAATTGGCTACAATAAATATTATATAGGGGCCTCGGGTCCATATTGGGCCCAATCCTTTACAGCATTCGATGCCGATATGCGTCCCATTGTTTTAAAGGAAAGACTGATGGGGATTTTGGGCCCCCCAACCCGCAGGGGGAATTTAAATTTTTTTATGGTTTAGTGATAATTTCTAGTTTAATATTTCAAAAATGAACTATATGCCTTTTCCCATACAAGACAAAATATGAAATTTTTAAAATAAATTTCGGGATTGATAATCGGGATATAAAAAAGGGTACCAATATTAAATTTTAGGTTATAATTGAAGATACTTTGAATTGGAGGAAAACACGTAGAAGCTTTTTTGTTCAAATTGAACAGGGGTTTTTCCCTTTATTCGTAATTTAAAAGGAGTTCTAACTTTTTTTTCGGTATTATGCACAAGTGGCCCCCGTTTGAACTAGGTGGTAGTTTCACCATCAGAAGAGAATTCAAGTTTTCTGTTTCCGAGTAAATCTGCTTTCATTCATGTAGAAGTAGTTATTTGTAGATTTTCAAACATTCTTGCTTTGGTTTCTATTCTTATATTTCGAATTTTGGGCCGAATGTTTTAAAAATGACCTTTATTGTTAATGGGAATAAAATATTAATACTTGGGAAAAAATAATTTTGAGTGCTATTTAATCACTGGATTTGGCAAAAACTCATATACCTTAGGTTTAAAGATTTTTAATAAATCAAAAATTGTTAAAACAAGAAAAAAATCTTAAAAGTTTTTTAAAAGTCACATGTCAAATTTATTAAAATTTAAGTGTTTTTAATTTAGAAAGTTTTAATGAAGGTCTTTTTAATATGACTGAATAATTTTTTTTAATTACTTTGTTGACTTTTACCAAAATTTTTAATTTTGTTACTTCCGTTACCATGAGTTTTCCATAAATTTTGTAAATGTCTAAGGAAATAAAAAGTATTTATTTTATTTATTTAAATTCTAGTTACTTTAGTTTTAGGCAAATTTTAAACTAGCAGAAAATATATAAAACCTTAACGGGAAAAAAAAAACCAAAAAATAAATATCAGAACAAACTGTTACATAATTAACAAAAAGTCGCTATTTAGCATAATTAGCTCTAATACAACGCTCGTCAATATACCAGTCCACGCAGGTGCTCTTCATTCATTATCTAACCCCATTCAAATCCTCATCCTGGATCCATCCAAGGTAGGCCGTCCCATCTTCATTACTTAGGTACACTTGAATTTCGGTATACATCTTTCAGGCCTGAAAGGGAGGATATCCTGCCCCCACTCTTTCCTGAAAATCAGGCTCAAAACGCGCCTCGATAGCTTTAGGAAATGGTCTTAGTGCTTTTTCGAATCTGACCAACACGAGCTTTACAGCGATTCGAGAGAAGTCAATGCGCATTGTTCCGATTCTTGTTGTTTTTGTTGACGGAGTTTGAATTTATTTCGCGGGGAAAAAGGGAAAGGGGTGAAGGGGTTTTTCGAAAAATAAAATGTTTGTGTTGAATTATGGTGTTTATTTCAATTTATTTATTGTTTCTTTTATAATAATAATATTGCTATGTGGGCAATTTAATAGAAAAAACAATTTGTTTTTTTTTTTTTTAATTTTCGTATTTTAAACTAAAACCGCTGCATTTTAATATTTTTGTTTGATTTGGTTTAGTCTATTCTGTTATAGTATAAATTAAAATCATACCAAAAACATTTTTTAAAATAAAAGGGAGTTTTTTTACTTAATATATTTAAAAAGTAATTATATCTACTTGTAATAATAAAAACTTCTAATAATAAAAAAACCTATTTGCATTATTAAAAAAAAAACAATGATTTTTTCAAACAGATTAGTAAAAACCTTGCCAAAAAGTAAAAAAAATTAAATTTTTTGATTTAATTTAAAAACAAGATTTTTTAATAGGAACTTACCCCTTATTTAACATAGGTGTTTTTGGTTTGACTTCTTCTTTTTTTTTAAGTTTAATAAATGCAATAAAATTTTTGGGAGTTTTTTTTTAGATTTAAAAATTAGGATTAGAAATTCATGTTTAATTGAATTCCTTAAAATACTCTTAATACGGGATGTCTTAACCCCTATTTACATAATTTTCTTATTTCTGAAATTTTTGTTACAAAACTTTAAAGGGAAAAAAATGTTTGATAACGTTTAATTTATTACAGTTTTGGGTTTACTTTAGGTATCCCAAAAACATTAATATACGTTTTTTTTAATGGAACCCCCCTGTATATTTTGCTAAATTTTATATTTATTTTTAATTCTACATCAAAATGTATTAGCATAATTTCCCTTTTTTTTAAAAAAAACCGCATTGTAAAAAAGTTTTAATTTGTTTTACAATGTTGAAAAAAAACCAAAAATTTTTTGTTTTACCTAGCTTTGAAAAAGAAATCATGGGGAAAAAGGTCCCCCAATCGATACATTAAAATAACCGATTCGCAGCATAACCCCCTTTGATCAGGGGGATTGCAATGGCAAAAGATCTCCCGATTTATCCGCTTGGGGTATTTTTCTGGGTTTTTTTGATCTCGTTATAAACCTCCAAGAATCCTTCGGGGATTTCGGTAGAAATTCAACATAACGCTCTTGGGCGAAAGAGTCATGGGGAAGCGCCAGAATCGGTTTATCAATGTATCGAGAAATGAGGGACTTTTACACATGATCTTAAAGCAATGTAAAAAAAAACTTTGGGGTATGAAAAAAACATTGTAAACCAAATTAAAACCTTCTGATTCATTTTTTTAAGTTTGAAAAAGTTATGTTTGCTTTTTTTGCATTGTAAATTGGGGGAATTCTTATTTTCTTAGGTAATTGATTAATTATATAAATTTACAAAACAAAACAAAAAAAGTTAGGATAGGAGGGGGAAATACCCCAAACCTCGTTTAATATAAATTACGTGTGGAGAGCGGTACCTAGATTCAGGGTTATTCCTATCACCAACAATTGAAAAGTTAATTAAAAGATAAAAAAACATTAATTTTTTTTTAATAAATATACACTACTTCTTTCTGTTTGGTGAGTTTTGTTAGTCTGATATAAGCCGGTTTGGTTAGTTTTGGTTAGATGTAGTTAGTTATGGTTAGTTCTGGTTAGACCGGTTTTCTTTTTTTTATTTGTATTTTGGGTCCAACAGCAATCCAGTAACATATTAAGAGTCCTAAAATAATTTTAGCATTGATTTCTACTTATTGTACATTTATAAAAATGCCAATTTAGGACAATCATAGCATATTTTTTAACTTTTCATAAACTTTAAAGTGGTAGAAAATTGCCTTTTCAAGTTTTATTTTACTTTATTATATAAAATACTCTTTCAATATTAAACATAGTTCATTATTCCATATTATGTCTGATTTGTTTCCCTACAACCGGTAAAAAACTATAATTTTATTTTATATGCCGCTTTTCAATTTGCTGGTAAAATTTTTGGGTCTTTCAAAACTGCGGGCAAATTTTGGCAAATGAGAATAATGAAATGGTTTTCAATGTTCCAACTTAAGGGTAGTTTTCCGACAAAGAAAATAAAACCGTCGACGTCGTATTTTCTTTTGTTAAAATTTTCATTTTTTAAAATGTGTTTAGGCATTTCCTTCTTTTACATTAAGCTTTAAAAATATATAGGGGCCTTTAAAAATTTAAATTTTTTCCCCTGTTCAATTTCGTTTTTTGTTATTTTTAACTACACAAAAAGTTTTTAGGGGAACTGCCATTCTTTAACGACATTGGGCCCGGTTTTTTTGGTTTGTTCATTGCACCATTTTGAATATTTAGAATAAGACTAGCACATATATTTTATTTATGATCTTTGTGTTTTATGCTTTAAAGAAATATACGCATGTTTTCTGGCTTTAGGCTTGTCTTCAGAGAGTTAGTAAACAGTCACCAATCGGTAGGGGTAGAGGTCAAATATTTGAAGCTCTTTCCTTCTGTACGATAAGATAAGGTCAGTGTAAGGGTTACATATAATCCAAAGGGGAAATTAAAGGCCGAAAATATTAAAAATTTAATTATAGTCAAAGGAACCTAAGGGAAAATTTACAACAAATTTTAATTTTTAACTGGTGAAATTTTCTTTGAAACAAGTATTTACTTAAACCACATTCGATAAAAAATGTGGGAGATAAAGCTATTTGAAAGTTGATAAATATCACTCAGAAAATCCTAAACCAAACTGATGCTAATTTATGGTTAAAGTTTTTTTTGTTGGGGTTTCAAAATTTTTGGGAATTTAGCTAAATTTTTTTTTTTTTTTTAATTTAAATTTGCGGTTGCGCATCTCGGGGGTAGATTTAGAAACCTGAAAATAATTTTAACTATTTCTCTGACCAATCAAAAATAGTTTCCCATCATGCATTAAATAGTTTCCAAGATTACAGTTATGTCCTTCTTATTTGACTAACCGGTAAAATATAGCGCTAGGAAATTTGTGTTCGAGGAGTAATAAATACGCTGCTAAAACGTAATTATCAATAAGTAACCTTTATGAAAGCTTGTAATTTTTAATTTTACAGAGTTCAAAGAACGAGTGAATTTTGTATGTTGTGTTTTGAATTGAAAATTATCTTATTAATTTTTTATTCACTTATGGGTATTTAGGGAGAATACTTGTGAATGTATTATACTATTTAAAATGGTTTTTTGTCATAATAATTTTCAATTTCATAACATAATAAAAAATCCATAACTGAAATCATTTTAAATTTACTTTATCTATTTCATTCAAAAGATGCGACTCAAATCGACTCACTGACAGTAGATTTTGACGTTTTCAGTAATTAATGCAAAACAAACAGGTTCCATTATATCTTCAGGCTTTATAAGTGGAAATACCACGTTATCTTCATAAAGTACCTTATACAGAGTGAAATATTCTGCTTAATTTTATGACGAGCGGTATTTAGGGAGTGAATATTTTTGACGCAGAAATATGGGTGTACTTATATTGGCAGTATTGCCCGAAATAAACAGTAATTGAACTTGTAATTCATTATATATATTTAAAAATACATGGTTATGATACTCTGTATTATATGTCTGAAATGCACCTCCTCGTTCACAGACTTCATAACGATGTTCTGGGCTTATCATGTTATTGAATACAGTGGGTTGTCTCAGAAGCCCGCGAAGAAGACTCTAACGGCATCCTTAATTCATCGATGGCTTCAAATGGTGCCCGTTCGAAAACTGCATTTTTAGCCATGCCCTAAATGGGCGTGTCTGGAGGTGCAGGTCTGGAGAATGTGAAGTGATGGTGGTGCCAGGTAAATCGTGAAATGAATTTCTGTTTGGAAAATGTTCTTGAAGAAATGATTGAATGTGTGGCGCAGTGGCGGCAAGTTGCCCGTCCGCCAGAGAAAAAATTGAGCTGAAATGCCAAGTTGTGTGCACGACAGGAATGACGCGTAGATCAGAGATAAATCGTTAAAATGTCTGTACCTCTGCGATTAAGTGTGACTGGCACTACCATTTCTTCGATGAAGTGCTGGATCTGGTCGATTCCTGTGTCCGGATTGTAGCACACCAGACACTCACTTTTGCACTATGTAAGAACCTCTGAACTATCGGGTCTGGCAAAGCCCAGAACTGATTTCAGCATTGCAATCCCATATAACGCCGATTAAAGTGAGGGTATGTGTTTCGTCTGAAAACCAAACATTTTTCAAAATTCAGGATTTCTTCATACTGTAATTTGGTAATCTCTGGCAAAATATTCCACTTCCCTACTGCGATAATCCCGAGGATGTAGTTGTTGATGTACCTGAATCCATACGAAAATGCACCCAGCTCCTTCAGGATCTTTGAACGGAATCAAGTTGTAACGCTGCCCTTGCCTGGTTGTGGTTTTCGGATTTGTAAGATTGTCAAAACACGTTCATGGTTGGTTTGTTGTTCTTAACTGTCCGGAACGCCCCAGGCTCTTTTTCGTTGGCACATTTATGTCTACTCCGTATTTCGAAACTTCACATCCTTCAAATTTAGTTGTTATTTATTTGGAGAATGCTTTATTAAACCGTCTGTGTGAATTGATCAGATACGGCAGTTAAACTGTCCGATGAGAAACGGCTCCATTCCGTATGAATAAAATAATGCTCTACCAGAGCCTTCCTGTACTAACACCATTTTTAACAATTAGGCCCTACTAATTACTTGTTTGAGGGCTTCATTTGACAGGTCTATACTAGCTAACTTGAGTGTGACAGCGCACGCATAAAAAAACACGCCAACTTAGTTTCGGTACTGTTTATTTCGGGCAATACTGTATTTAAATGGTTTTTTGTCATATTAATCTTTCTTAAATTTCATGCACATAAATAAAACTATATAACTGAAATCATTTTTAAATTACTTTATCTATTTCATCGTAAAAGATGACCTAATGGATTCATTTGATTGCTTAATTGACAAAACAAACAAACAGGTTCGATTGTTCTGTGTTTAGGAAAATATGAAAAATACCACGTTGTCAGGTAATCGTGAAATGCTGATTTTTTTTTTTACGGTCTCTATGGGAAAACAAGCATATGAGTGAAATAATATTCTGGTTTTTTTTTTTGGCGCAATTCGAGTTAATAGAGGAATACTTAGAATGCAAATGCATTTGTATTTATCTCGTCACATTTAGCTTCTTTCAGTCGCGAATTTCAATTTCATGCAACATACGAATAAAACCAGTAATTCTGAAATCGTTTTAAATCACAATTTTAAATTTCAAGAGGTTTGAGTTCCATATATGCAACATGATCTTGACTGACTTATTTATGGGACGTTTGACTGACAAAACAAACCGGTAAACAGGTTCCATTGTTCAGGTTAGGTATGGAAATACCACGTCTGTGGTAAATGTGGAAATCTCCATGTTTTTTACGTGTCTTATGGGAAAATTTATACATGAGTGAAATATTCAATTTAATTGGATAAACAGTTGATTAGGGTTTATCTTCTTCCATTAGCTTAAAATAAAAGGGGATTATTAACCCTGTAACGTTTTGGAATAGGCCTAATGTAGTACAAGTATTATACAGTAGAATTGGCATTATCGCATTTCTGGGACAACTGACGCCACACCCTTGAAGCGAGATTTTAGTAGAATTAATTTTTTACCTTTTGATTATTTTTTATAGCGAAACGCGGATTTTTTTCCCAAAGTACACCTAATAATTCTGTGTGGACTTAAAACATTTAACACATATTTATATATATAAAATATAAAGGTTCCAGTTTCATAATCTTTGGTTTGATCAAAACAGAATTGTTCAGTGATTCATAATGTCTTTCGTTAATTGTTCTGGGTAATAAAGTCGATAAATTTTTTTATCGGTGGTAAAGTGATGTTTTACAATTTACCGTGCGCTTTCTTTTCAAATTTAATTTATTATGACTTTCTGAAAAGTTTGAAATATCCCATAGTAACAAATTTAGACTGTTTTGTAAAATACGCCAAGTTTTTAAAAATAAGTAACATTACTTTTATTATATAGGTCTCTTTATTATGTATCAATAAATTAAATGTAGAATTTACAAAACACAATCCATATAGTCTTCATAAAAAACCTTACTAAATAAATACCTTAAAAAATCGACTAAAAAAATGTGATTTTCATAAATTCAAAACTAGCATTTCGCTCGCGGCTTCGCTTGCGTGGACTACGCGATTTGGCTGTTTTTTTCCTGTTCTCCCGGAAAAATTTCATACATTTGATACGTGCGTCAACGACGTCTGACCTCAGGTATATGGCCCTCTTTACACTTCGTAACAGGGTTGATCAAGTTGCCCCCCCCCACTAATAAACACATTTTGCACAATTTTGCACAGGCAATTTTAATTTTTGCACACCTGCGCAAGAGTAACTGTGACTATGTAACTGTGGGGGAGGCCAACTTAACGCCAGCCCCCCCCACTTATTTTTGACTTTTTTTATGTCAATCGATAGCTTAAATTTTGCACATTTTTGCACAACCATTGGCGATTTTTGCACAAGTGCCCCAAAAGAGGTATAATGCTTTTAAAATGTATCCGTAGCCCCCCCCACCCAAAGTTTTTGGGTGGGGGGTAACTTTGATTATATTAAATAAAAAATTGATTTTTGCACAATTTGCACAACCATTGGCAATTTTTGCACAAGTGCCCCAAAAGAGATATAACGCTTATAAAATAAAGCCGTAGCCCCCCACCCAAAGTCTTTTAGGTTTAATTATATCAAATAATAGATTGATTTTTGCACAATTGTGCACAACCATTGGCGATTTTTACACAAGTGCCCCAAAAGAGGTATAATGCTTATAAAATATATCCGTAGTGCCCCCCCTCTATTCAACATTTTCTAACTTATATTATACCAAATAATAGCTTTTTTAAACTTTGATCATGCCAAAGGATAGCTAAATTTTTGCACAACCGCATTGTTAATATCCAAACCCCCCCAAAGTTTTTTAACTTTGATTATACCAAGTATTTGATTTTTGTACAACCATTGGCGATTTTTTTCACAAGTGCCCCAAAAGAGGTATGATGCTTATAAAATATATCCGTAGCCCCCCCTGTATTCAACGTTTTCTAACTTTGATTATACCAAATAATAGCTTTTTTAAACTTTGATCAAGCCAAAGGATAGCTAAATTTTTGCACAACCGCATTGTTGATATCCAAACCAACTTTGTTATCATTATTCTTACGAATAAAAACAAAATATTGGTATAAAAATTTAAAAAAACTTTGGTGGGGGGACTACTGATATATTTTATAAGCATCAAAACCTCTTTGGGGCACTTGTGCAGAAAGCGCCAATGGTTGTGTAAAATTGTGCAAAAATCAATCTATCATTTGATATAATCAAAGTTAAAAAACTTTGGGTGGGGGGGCTATGGATATATTTTATAAGCAGTATACCTCTTTTGGGACACTTGTGCAAAAATCGTCCAATGGTTTTGACAAAAACTTGCAAAAATGCTATCGATTGACATAAAAAAAGTCTAAAAATAAGTGGGGGCTGGCGTTGTTGCTCCCCACAATTACATAGTCACAGTTTCTCTTGCGCAGGTGTGCAAAAATTAAAATTTCCTGGGCAAAATTGTGCAAAATGTGTGCAAAATTCACACTTAGAAAAAATTTTAATTTATTAGTGGGGGGGGGGCAACTTGATCGATCCTTCGTAACATCACATCACATCACGCTCCCCGCACTCCGTCTTTCGTCACACACTTTGCGGAGTAGCACGCGTCTTGCGATTAAACATTATTATTTAACCGTATTTAATTTGTTATCATTTTCTATAATATTAATGGCATTTGTGAATAGGTTGGTTGTTATTTCTTACGCAACTTTTACCCGTCTGTTTATCTCACGCACGTATCAAATGTATGAAATTTTTCCTCGAGAATAGGGAAAAAACCTCCAAAATCGCGTAATCCACGCGGGTGAAGCCGCAGGTGAAATGCTGGTCTATACTAATATTATTATGAAGAGGAAAGATTTGATTGCTTGTTTGCATTAAATAGACTCCGAAACTACTGGGCCGATTAAAAAATATATTTTAGATTGTTCTGGGTAATTAAAAGCCTAATCAAAAAGATCCATATTTACAACTTTAAAAATAACGATTTTTCTATACAAACTTTCATTTTCATTTTAACCCTCACTTCAAAGGGACCTACATAACAATTTTCATACTTCTAAATCCAGAAATGACGAGGTTCCACACAAACTTTTACCTCTCCCCCCCATTTTACCGTTTTAGGGGGAAAGATTTTTAAAATCCTTTTTTAGCTAAAATGGCCCATTTTTCTGGGTAATCAGAAGTCTAATTACCAACTCCCATGTTTACAACTTCAAAAATGACAGTTTTTCTTTACCTACATATAACTTTCATCCCTATTTTAACCTCCCCAACAGATGTTATCTAAATAATATTAAAACAGATCATTTTTAACCATAATCAAAAGCCTAAACAATAATATTTATACTTCTACGTTCAGAAATGAAACTTTCACCCCCCCATTCTCCCCCTTTAAGGGGTGAGTTTTCTAAAATTATTTCCAAGCCTATGTTACCTAGGGAAAATGTAGGATTCTAATGGTAAAAGAATTTTTCAAATCGGTCCAATAGTTTCGAAGTCTATTCAATGCAAACAAACAATCAAATATTTCCTCTTCATCATCTGCGTGATCTACGCGATTTTGACTGTTTTCGTTCTTGCGAAAAAATTTCATAGATTTGATACGTGTGTCAACGACGTCTGCCCTCAGGTATCTGGTCCTCTTTATACTCTTTCGTCAAACATTTTGCGGTTTAGCGCGCGACTTGCGATTGAACATTATGATTTTATCGTATTTCATTTGTTATTATTTTCTATAAAATAAATGGCATTTTTGAATAAGTTAGTACTTATTTCTTATACAACTTTCATCCGTCTTTTTAACCTCCTAGGGCCTAGGGGATATAATTTCGAAAATACTATCATTTTTATAATGAATCCGATATCAAATTAAGAAAGAGTTCTTACATCTCCCCTTACTTGTGTCACTATCGGACACGAGCACAATATGTGTTCTGGTGTCAGTGTCTTCTGGAAAGTATGACGAGCAGACGGTTAGATCCGTCCTGCCTTCCTCTTTCGGTATAGTAACGTGGGTAGCTACCAGTCCTTGTTAAAGGAACCAGATGTACCTTCTGAGGCCGTATCTCCGGCCTTTTCCTAACAGTTCTATCCGCTTTTTCTTTAAAGCCAGGGAATCTTTTTCCCTACAAAAGCGGTTCTATCCGCCTTCTGTTTGGATTCAGGGATCCCTTCCTAAGCACCTGCTTGTTCGGGATAGATTTACCCGTTTTGGTCGGCGCACCCCTGTCTATTTGTGACCTTTTTAACTTTTTTCCTATAAAAGCGGCTCTATCCGCTTTCTGTTTGGAGCTAGGAAAGTAGTGGTCCACCACTACCGCAGCTAGGTTCTCCGAGAGGTCGCCCTGTGTCTCAGAGGCACCGTTGGAGTCACCTGTTTAAGGCACATGATGTCATTCACTCATCAGCACGGTATGCTAACACCTTGAGTTAAGCCTTGTGTTCATTTTAGCTTCGGATCTCGTTCCATACGCTACCGACTGGAGTTACCGATAACTGGCAACCCCAGCGAGCTAAAGTTGCCGATAACCGGCAACCCCAGCGGGTTGGAGTTGCCGATAACCGGCAACTCTAGCGCATGTTACAAAAGATCCTACTGGGCCCAACCACGATATCGACGTGCAAACACAGCGGTGGAAAAGAAAGGTTTTCCTTTAGGATATTTTAATAGACTTTGACAAACTCTACTAATTCATCATTCTGAGCTCCACTACAATATTGTAGTTTTTCTTTTATAACAGTTAGTTCATTCTTATATTTATAAATAACACAAAATCTTGAAATACATAACTTCGCGGAATCATCGATAAACGATTGAAATTTTATAGGTTATGTTTATTTTTTACTAATTTTAGGAGCTTTTTCAGTTTAATTATTTACATTTACACTGTTGCCTAGTTTTGTCATTCGACAAAATTTTAAATTCGAGATTAAGACTCGCATAACATTCAAGAATGTCAAACAAAACAAGTATTTAAGACTCATTTGCGACATTTGTCGATTGCGACATTTTTAAGTTGAAACTGGTAAAATACACCATAGCCAAAAAATTATAATAATACATAAAATGAGAAGTAATAAACCTTTAGAAATTACTTACATATTTTGCACCAATTCTGTACCTAACATTTTATTGACGACTATAAATATAGTTGTAGCACGAGTCAATTCCGAAACAGATGTTGAAGTTCTAGGTACAGGATTGGCGTCAGGTGTAGGTGGAATGTAACTGGTAAATATTTAAGCTAAAAGTCAATTAAGAAATTTATTGTTGAGAATTAACAATTGGTATTCAGTTGCGTACAGTGGCGTAGATAATTTTATTTTCAGGGGATAATGCAAATATAACCGAATCACCTGCATACCCAAAATTTGGGTTAATGGATCTTGACTTTTTAGATATCAAAATGTTCGTTCGAAACAGATCTTTCTAAATATTGGCAGCACTATTCAAAATTCAAAATGGCGGCTCAAATATGGCGGCCGATAGGTGGAAAAAAAATAAGTGTAAGGTGAAAAAAGGTTTGAAAAAAAACGCACTCTATTAGGTTGTTTTTTGGCTCAAATTAAACCTGAAGAGTACCCTTTAATAGATGGTGTGATTGGATAACAAAATTTAGAGATTAATAATTTTGTTTTTTAAAATCCTTTTAATTTTTTATTTGTTTTATAGCATACTGCAGATATTAATTTGAAGAAACTAAATTATTTTTTAACATTTCTGGGCAGGGGTAATTACCCCCTACCCCCCTTTACGTACGCCAGTGTTGGTATTTGTTGTTTTAAAAAGGACTGATGCAACGAATCTATAATAGATCCCCTGCACATACAATATGTCCCTAAATAGGCCCACATGTTTTGCTATCTCGCTTAGTTTCATTTATCTATGGTTATACCTAGTTATCTGAAAATTTTAAAGTGATCCGGTAAATATTCTCAAAGATATACGCATATTTGTAAGGGCCTCTTCATGCGCTAGACCCGTATTTTGAAACTTCAAACGCGTTTATCTCAAAACTATGTTTAAAATGTCGGTGAGCATGATTTTTTCGAAACGGCTTGACTGATCGGGTTTAAAATTTTACACAATTTTCTTAGATATATTCCCCAGGTATTAATCAAAAAAATAAAATTTCAGAAAATTATTTCGGTTTTTTTAAACCAATTGATTTTTTTTTTGAAGCCGTCATTTGGTCAAAAATCAAAATTTTGACCATTTTTTTTATTAGAACGTGAAAACGTCTATCCTTTAAAAATACAGGGTGACAATTTAAAAACTTGAAAGCGATATTTTAGGAACAAAAAAAAGAATAAAAAAAACCCTTAAAACCATAAAAAACAAAGGGGAAAAAAAAAAACATATTATCCCCCCCCATCAGAAACCCCCCTTGGGGCAGGGTGAGATAGACCCCTAGAATCTTAAATAAAAGGGGGGGGCGAGTGATACATCTTTTTTAAATTTTGAAAAATGCTTTCCCATGATACCATAGAAAGCTACATTTCAGAAAATTCTTTCTGTTTATCAAGGAAAAAATAAATAAAAAAAAATTTTGAAATTGTTTATTATTATTTAATTAAATGTTCAAAATGATTTCCGTTTTTTTAAGACAATAAAAAAAACCATTTTAAAACTCTTCACGTACATTTACAAATGTTTCTCTGGATATAGCACGGCATTCCTGAAATATTTATTCTGGAGTTGCTCTAATGACTCAGGTTATTTTATAAACCAGATTTTAGGTGACCCCACAAAAAAAGTCAAGAGGTGTTAGGTCCGGGGATCTAGGTGGCCTTCAACAGGACCTCTTTTTTTAATCCCCCCGGGTTGGATAATGATCATCCAACCATTCCCCAAGGGGGAATAAAATGAGGGGGGTGCTCCATCGGGTTGGAAAGTAGTAAGCGTTCAAATAAAGATAAATTTCCGTGTATGTCCCTCTGTTTTTCTAATTCTCGAAATTATTAGTGGTTCGATAGACCTCTTTTAGCATTTCAGCATACATGTCCCCTTTTAAAATTTTCCCGGGGATAAATATTGGGCCGATACTACCGTCTCCCAATATACCAGCCCAAACTTTTAATTTTTGGGGGTACTGGGTAGGGGCCCTTTTTCAAAACCTTTTGGGTTCTCGTTATCCCAGTAACGACATTTTTCTTATTAACATGCCCATTTAAATAAAAGGTACACTCATCACTGAAGCAAATATTTTTAACTAGTTGAGGGTCTGCCATAATTCTATCTGTCATTATTTCACAAAACTGGATTCTTCTGTCCGGGGTCGTCGTCACTAAGTTTTTTTTAGTATCTGCAGTTTATAGGGATAAAACTTGTGAAATTTAAGTACCTTTCTTATTGATTCACGAGATAATCCAGTTGCTACAGCCGCTTGACGAGTTGATAGCGTTGAATTCATTGCAAACTGACCCAGAATTTTTTTTTTCGCTGCTTCGTTTTTTTGTCTCGGTTGATTTCTCTTTTTATTCGCGACAAAACCAGTTTCTTCAAATTTGGCTACTAATTGGCGAACATTCTCCGGGCTTATTTTTTGCGTGGAGTTTTTGTTAAAACGTTGAGCTGTCCTTAAGAAAAATTTATCCTGGGAACCATAAATAAAAAAAATGTCTACACGTTCAGTTTTGCTGTACACCATTGTTAAAGATAAGAAGTGCCTTCTTTTTTTTTTAAACGGGGAACCAAAGTCAACTGTTTTTAAAATAATACTACTAGTACAAGTTACTTTTAAAGTAAATTTTGTGATAATAAAATGCAATTTATAAACAACCCGTTTTTTCGGCAAAAAAATAGCAACTAAACCAATTCTAATACCTGCGGTCTTGACATTTTTAAAATTTTAAGAGACATGCCAGTATCAGTAGTAATCATTTTTTTATAATTTAATTAAATAATAATAAACAATTTCAAAATTTTGTTTTATTTATTGTTTTCCTTTTTAAACAGAGAAGAATTTTTTTTAAATGTATCTTTCTAGGGGTCATTGGGGAAACATTTTTAAGAGCTTCAAAATGTTTCACTCGGCCCCCCCCTTTTTTTTTTTTAAATTTTGGAGTCTATCTCACCCCCAAGGGGTTGCTGATAAGGGTGGGGGAATATGCTTGTTTTTTTTTCCCCCCTTTGTTTTATAGAAACTGTTTTAAGGGTTTTTTTATTTTTTTTTTCCCCAAAAAATCGCCATTTCAAGTTTTTTTAAAATTTCACCCTGTATACCAGCGCGCCTGTGGTTCACGATTCTTAAACCATTCTGTAAAAAAATTTTTTACTATCGCGCAACGAAACAGAATATAAAACCCAAAAGGGGGGTAGTAATTATCTTCCAGGTGCTAGTCCCCCTTTAAACCAAATTATTTCTGCTTCGGCTCTGTATAATTTCTAAAATGAACCCGACATTCCTATTTTTCCCATTTGTTTAAAATTGTAGGTGCATGACTTGCCCCACGTCTGCTATTTTTAAACTGAAAACGATATTTATAAATATTTAATATTTTTTGCCAGGATTAGGAAGTAACATGGGATATTGAAATTAGCTAACGACAACGAAATATTATCGTTTAAGCAGTGTTAAGTAATTAGGAAACTAGGTTAATTAAAACTATTTTTGTAATCGAGATGTTTGTTATTTTTGGTAAATGTTTTTAACACTTGCAAGTGATGCTAATATTTACATTAATAATAGCGAAAATAAAATAAATCCTTTTTTTTATGCTGCTTTACATAAAATGAAAAAACGAAACCGTTGTTTGGTTGATTGGTTTAAGCGGGGTTGGTCGCGTGTAATATTTGCACTCTAGCCTATTGACTTATTGTGCTTCCTTTTCTTTTTATTAAAGTCCGCTTTCCTTAATTTCGTTCAGCAGATTTAGATACCCAAATTTTCTTGCGGAAAAGGGGTTCCGCTTTTTATATTTCTGAACAGTACCTATCTTTTGTATTATGAGTAAGGCTCTTTTCTCCTCCTCTCAACGTATGCTTATTTTCTGTAAGTGTTTTCTGAGATGACAGTGATCTACTAGAAGTCCTACTACTTGTCTTAACTTAGTAAATTCCATAGAGAGCCACAATAGACCGATCGGTCGCGGTGGAAGGGTGTTATACCCACTCACTTTAAACCTAACCTAACCTAAGTTCCATAGAAGGAGGACCTCAGCTTTAGTTTCTTAAAAGTGTCGCCTACCAACGATCTAGATGTTGTTTTTGGGTCCATCTGCCTAGTGTTGTTTATGTTTTAATAGTCCAAGGAGTGGCGCTGGCCCTTTGAAATTTGACAAACCATCTCCTGCTAGTTTATCTGCTTTCACTTTGCCTTCTATTTCTGTATGTCCAGAAACTGACAGGATTTTTATCCTGTTGTTCCTGGCGACAAATTCTTTTAGGTCATACAAGTGATCCATCGTAATCTTTAGCCGGCTACTCACTACGTGCTACTTGCCAAGTACTTAGCATGTACTTGGCAAGTAGCAAGTAGTGTATACGGAGACTCGTCTTGACTTGCCGCGCTGCTTGCACTTCCCCTTTCGTAGCGAAAAATTAACAAAAGTCAAAGGAGGCGAGTCACTTAAATCGCAACTCTTCAAGTGGACGCGTAGTGTATACAGCTTAACTTGAAAGTCGGACACATACTTTCAATGTAAATGCGGAGTCAAGTCACTCGACAAGTACCGCGTAGTGAGTAGCCGGCTTTAGACGTAAAACCTTGGGAATTTAAGGATTTTAGAGCAGCCCAAATGTCTGAGGAAACGAGTATGTGTTATTTCTTTTTCACATTTTCATGCACACATGCTTGAATAGAAAGGATTTGCGCCTGATATAATAATGCTTGCTTACCTTTGAGCCATTACAAGATCATTTATGCGCAGGGCGGTCTAAAGAGCGATACAGCCAATGTAATAGCATCAGGGACCAGTTAAGGGTTAAGAAACTCAATTTTTTTTCAATTTTAGTTGTGTTTCAGTTGATTGCAGGATGATAAAAAAGTCATGGATTGACATGCCTGAAATAGGTCCTTGGACTTTGTTGGGGAATCCCAAATCATTGCCTTTGATATCTCTTAGGTTTTAACCCGATCTGGCATGTGCGCTCCTCGACAAAATTCCTTTTACGTTGTTCCACAAAAGCTTTGTTCTTAGCTCTACAGTTTCCTTTTTAATCAACGTATTATGTTATTATAAATGGCCACCCCTCTAGCTTTAAGCAAATAATGCTAAAGTTCTTCAAGGCTGATTTTTGGCCTCAAAGGCACAATTATGTTTGCTGTCACAAAAAAACTGCTGTTACTTTTCCTCCATGCTTTATTCTTGAGGGCGTTGGTATAAAGAAATTAGATATATTTATCAATACAGCAGGTTTAAACAAGCTCGGTTTTTTCATTTCAGCCTGAAAGTATTTTTCGCTTATTCTCTGAAGGTATACCAAATTAAACTCTGCTTGTAATACTATAATGTATATAGTTGTCTTTATTTCTAGAAAATGGGATCTCCCACAACTCCGGGCATTCTTAGTTCCATTAAAAAAACCGTTTGCCTTTTATTGATACCACTTTTACAAGAATTATTCTTTTTCTGGTCTTCCTACAAACTGTAGAGGACAACTATAGTCCCAAATTTTATATTTTATGAACTAACAACAACGTTTCGCTATGGATTCTTGAACGCATCTTCGAGCCTGATTTCAGCATGCGAAAAAAAAATTACAGAACATACTCTTTGCTTATTGTATTTCATATTTCCCTAATAGTACCATAGTATCAAGAATACGTCCCATATTTGCTTAATTTAATGTTATTTGCTACTATAATTAGCATTCCTTGACCAAAAACAGGCTGTATATAATTTTTAACATGGTTGCATTACGTCAAATGAAACTGTACAAGTTGTTTGTGGTTAAATAAATTAATATTAATAATATTTATTTTATTTTATTTTATTTTATTTAATATTACGTGCGGCGTGTGTTCAAAAGTGAATCACTAGCAATATTATTTTAGTTTTTTCATAAAAAGCAAAGTTTTTGAAATTGGTAAATGGGGGCGAATCCGGAGTATATGACGGACGTTCCAAAAGAAAATATGCATTTAGCTGGGGAACCTCCCCCACTTTATACGATATATCGTCGGCCCGGAAGAAAAGTGACATAAACTTCGTTTTGGAAAAATTACCAACACAAAAACCTGAGATTTTTAAGTTGTTACTACCTTATTATTTTTTATCTTTGGACAGTCAACGAAAGCTGCTGCCCAAGTACTAATGTACCATGGGTGTCTTAAGTGTAAAGAAAAAGAGTCTCTAGCGTATTTAGTGACATAGTTAGTGTCAGAAAGTTTTTATATTTCTCAAACCAAAAAATATCGCAATCTACTTTGGATGTCCCTAGTTATGTGGAGAAAGCTGCTCAAATTGCAATTTCGAGTCTGATCCCTGAAAAATCGAAATCAAAGTATGATTTTTGACAATTCCACTTGTGTATAAATATTTCCATTAGAAAACACAAAAATCGTAGTTTGCTATTGGCTAAAAAGGATGGAACAGAAATGTAACTGGATAAAAAAATCAGATAAATTTTGACTAGGTACGTTACCATGGTAACAATTGCAACTTATTTGTAAAAGCGTCCGGTACATCAGATTAAAAGGTTACGTTGTCAGAAGTAGTTTTTATCATGTCCCAATTCGGTAATACTTGCGACGCAGAGATAGAAAGAGAAATAGAAAATTGTATTCCTAAAAATACAAAGAAAAGTCAATCATCAATTTAGAACCAATATGGTATATTTTGCAAAAGAGCAGAGAATTTGATGTAGACAGAAAGCAACTGATTGAATATTTAGCAAACATACTGGTGGATTGGAGTTACAATATAAAAAAGAAAAATGGGGAAGCTTATAAGGAATATGTTGTCAAGACCATGTGGAATTCAACGGCAAAAATGTTACAAAATTTGTATTCTGGAAAGTGTAAAGTTATTTTTTTATCATTTTACTGACTCTACCTTCAAAAAAGCCCGTGCAATTCTAAACGAAAAAGGTTGCAAAATCATTTGGCAAAGCGTAAGGAAAGTTCCGTTGCATTAACCAAAAGTGAAATAGATAAGGCATTGGTATGGGATGAAAATAATCCAATAGGCCTTTTAAGGATTTTTTTTCCATATTGTGGCATACGAACTGGCTTGGCGTGGAGGTGAAGCAGCAAACTGTAAGGTGCACTTTTTAAGGAAGAAAAATTTAATAATGGGGAGTTAACTGATTGCATTGAATACAACACAGTGTTTTCTCAAACATGCCAAGGTGGCTCAAAAAAGTGTTGCGATAGCAAATGGCTAATAAAAAACAGAGAAAACCCTGATTTATTATGTCCAATAAGGTTATTTTATAAAATTTTATCTCACAGATCAAATCATATTTCAACTAATAGATTTTTTTAACACCTTCTATCATTTTGGAAAAATGATACATCAAAAGGTGACTCAAACATGAATCTTTTTCCAAACTATTACAATTCACATATCCGGCTCGAAATTTACTAGTATTTAACTATTTTAGACACGAATTTATGGAATTTTAAAGAGCAAAAGTAAGAACTATAAAAATCTCGTTTTCATAAAATACAACTCCCGTGCAATAATACAAGCCGAGCGTTTCGAGATCCAGAAATAACCTACCAGTACGTATTTTTATTGCGGAGTACGATGACACATATATTTCTGGGTAAAACTGTGTTTTAATGTAGTGTTTCATTTGGGCCATTTTTTTTCTAAACTAAATATTGAAGCATTGGAAATTTGTCATGCTGCAAACTGATTTGTAATACAAGCTCTAGAAACTCTGGTTTTCTTTATAAAAATTAAACAAATAATTAGAGCATTCTAAAAATTCTGACCTTACTGTTTTGTATGAATATATCGTCACACCGAAAAAAAAGTAACATAACGCAAAAACTTATAATAAGACTTAACTTTTGGAAATCAATCTCATTAAGTCTTTATTTGTTAATTAATACACAACGTTTCGGTTGGTGATGTATCTTCAACCGTTTCCAGGTGATAACTAAAAAGTATTCTTAAAAGCTACGACCCATATATACTGTGTAACATAAAAATTGCAACACCCACAATATGCCATGATATACCTATAATTTTTTATCGTTAACTCCTTTCATTAAGTGTAGCAAACGATAACAATTTTGTCTCAATTAATTTTAAAAAGAAAGACTTTTCAAATTTAACAAAAAATATGTTTTTATTATCAGTTTTTTATTGGGATTTGCTTAGATTCATTAAGTCTTATTGCTTTTGTGGCATTTAAAACATCTTTTTGCAATGCCTCCTGTGCAAAGACGTGCCGTGTATCGTGAATTTGAACGAGGTTGAATTATAGGTCTATAAGAGGGTGGGATGTCATTTCGAGAAACTGAAAGAATCGTTAACTGAGATGCTACAACATTGATGTGATGAGTGGTCTATACATCGTCGCAGTACACGTCGTGGCATGAGGTTGGCTTTAAACGTGTCAGTCGCGGGGGCTTTAAGAAGAACCACAGATCGTTTGAAAAACCGAGCTAAACTAAGGCATTCTGTAGTTGGGAAGTACTTGGTATGGTATCAAGAAAGGGCTCAATGGAATGAGGAATGGAATCTGGTCGAATTTAGTGACAAGTCACGATCTTGTTTGTGGGCTCATGAAGGTCGTAGAAGAGTTTGTCGAAGAGATGGAGAGAGACGACCACTTCAATTTTACGTAGAGCGCGAGACTGCGCTTACTAGAGGCGTAAGGTATGGGGTGTCATAGCAATTAAAAGCAGATCACATCTAGTATTTCTAGAAAAAAACATAAATGCCCAGTCTTACATTATTAACATGTGACAACCTGTTTCGTTGCCATACCTTCAACAACATGCAAAACCCAATTTTTCAGCAGGACAATGCTAGACCACATACAGCTGCAGTTACAAGAGACTATCTCCGACAAGCTAATGTTACTCATATTTCATGGCCTGCAAGGTCACCTGTCCTATCGCCTATTGAACATGTATGGGACATGATGGGTAGGAGGCTAAGTTGGTTGCAACATCTTATGCTGGACGTACAACGTTTACATTATAAAGTAAGATTGTCCTGAGGGACCCTACCACAGGCAGGTATTGATCATCTGAGTTACAGAATGTCAAAACTTACATGGTGGTGCAACTCACTACTGATTTTTTAAGAATTTTGTCCATTTTTTTTGTTGACAATATTATCAATTGGTATTTTTGTTTGCCCCAAATATTTTCCAAAATACTAATAAAATATACTTACATTTACTGGGTGTTGCGATTTTTATGTCACACAGTAAATTATCCGTAGTTTACTAAAGCTTAACCCACTTTTCACGATTCTACTAGGGTTGCTAAATACATTTTGGTGCTTTGGAATTATTACACCCTTTTAAAATTTTTGTTTCTTTATGAATAATTTTGATTCTGGTCACCTTTATTTTATGTTTTTGTTAGGCGCCCAAAGGGATAAAAAACACATGGTGATAAATTCGGCATAAAAGGTGAATGTGGACACCTCCAATGTATTTCAAGACGCTGAGGCTTGGTACTTAATTGCGGTTGGGCGTTATCGTGCAGCGGAGTGATACTTAATTTTTTAGGATTTACAAAATAGCTATTTCATATTTTCTTAAATATAAGGGAATCCAGAAATATAAATATGGTTGTCCTCGTTGGAAAACCCTGTATCTTTTAAACAATTCCCCTTTTAATTAACCTTAATGTATAAAACCTATTTCTTTTCCAAAATTTTTTTAATTTCTTTGAGAAATTTATTAAACCCATTTTTAATTTTTTTCCCCCCCCTCTTTTTAAAAACCTACAAAAAATTCTACCCCGTTCCTTCCTTTCGAGAAAATTTAAGGGAAAGGGCAATTTTAAAGATGTTTTAAAAATGGTTCCAAAAAAATATTAAAAATAAAGTTTTTTGTAAATAAACAATAATAAAAGTTTAAACCTTTGGGGAAAAATTTTTCTAAATTTGTTTTGGGGAATTTCGGTTTATTTATCAAAAAATATCCAAAGAAATTTATAAAAAAAAGAAAAACCTTTAATTGAAACAGGAAATCAAATTTTGTGGCCCTTAAAATTTAAATTTTCTAAAATCCTCTGAAAATATTTTAAAATTTTTTTA
>JAHBCN010007536.1:0-42918 GCA_019359885.1 Listronotus oregonensis | reverse complement strand
TTTTAAAAAACAATAAATAAAAATTTTATTAAGTTTTATAATAACCAACACATTTCCACACTATTAAAACATGCATACATAGCATTTTACAAAAATTTTTTAACCGCCGCTCTGGGCCGTAGTATATTATGAAGCGAAAATCTGCGCGTATTGGTCACTACAACTATACTGCGACCCCTCTTTGCCGTTGCTCTGAGTAATAGTATGTATTAATTAGGGCCCCGGTCCCTAGCTATAACATAAAACAAAAATAACCCCCAGAGACCGACGTGTATTATGTCGATTCGTCCCAAGCCTTTTGAAATTTCGTCAAACCCCTTCGGGGACTAAAAGTTATTTTAAAATTTTGCATCGCAAAAAAAAAGGTTTTCTTTTTTTAAAAACAGCGCATATACATATAATTATTTTTACACGCAGAAGTTTTTTTCAGTCAATCTTTTGAGGGTTTGGAGTAGCTCAAGATCGTTTTGCGCAATTTCACAGTTTTCCCCGTAAAAAAAAGTGCCATGAAATTAACTTTTTACACAACATTGATTTTTTTCATTGTTAAACTTTTTAAAGCAGACCATGCTCTAAAGCGAGGACATTTTCTCGTACGATTTTGCTCTCTCACTCTATGTGCTGGCTATCATCCTACTGTTTTTTTAAAAACGTATACAAACTTAGTTTGTTAGAATGAAACCCTTTTTTTTCAAAATTTTAAAAAAACAAATATTTTAAATATTTTTAATTGTTTTAACGAAAAATTTCCGAAATAAGATTTTTTGACAAAAGTTAAAAATTTTAAACCCTATCCCCTGTTCCCAAGATTTTTTCATTTTCCTTTTTTTAATTTAACCCATTGTTAAGTTCGTTTTTTAAAAATTTAACAACAAGCTGTCACTCGGCCGTTACCTGGCACTAACCCATTTAATATAAAAATAGGGTTTCCCAAATTTATAAATAGCAAATGTTGATAAGTGGAATACTTTATAGGACGCGACGAAAATAGTGATCTGGCGTTTTTAAGTATCAAAAGTTTTTTTTTTAGTTTCCTGATAGTTTATTCTTATATTTTTCATTATGTACACTGAAAAGGGGGCAACCACATTAAACTTTTATTTTTAATGATTTCTAAAATTAGAAAGCCTATAATAATTAAAAATTCGCTAAAAAAAATGATGAGCCTCAACAGGAAATTAAAAATTAATGTTTTTGGGAAAGAAATCTTGAAGAACAAGAAGTTTCAAACACCAACGACCAAGAAATTCTGAAAACATAAATAAAAGCCATATAAAAATAATTTTAGTTTTAATTTAAATCCTAGGGATGAAGAGCGATGATTAAATTATCGTCAAAATTTAAATATTGATAATAATTTTTACAAAAAAAATTATTTGGTCAAACAAAGCTTTGATAACCAGTGCTGGATCATTAAGCAAACAAAATAGCAGATATTCGGTCAGAGAAAATCAAAACATGATTTTTCGTAGAGAGCAACAAGGTAAATTTGGTTTTAGCGTGGCGTGTTTTATTCTAGGTTCTAAATTCACATTTCATATTTTGGGAAGAAGTTTAACTGCGAATATGTACCTAAAAAGACTGTAAAATACTTTAGTTGAATTATGCGATGAAGTACTGTTAGGTCTGTTAAATCACTTATATTTTCAGCAAGACGGTGACCCAGCACATAATGAACAAATAATAAGAGCATATTAAAATGATAATTTCCCAGGTCATTGGATTGGCACCCATGGCTCTATAAGGTAGCCCCCAAGGTCCCCAAGATTTATCAGTCCTAGATTTTTTTTTGTGGTTTCGTGGAAAATAAAATATGTTATACCTAACATAATATAATACAAGAACAAAATTTGGAAGGCCGTCCATTAATATTGATAAATATACTACGCTGAATTTGAACAGTTGTAAAAAATACATAAAACAAAAGGAATTGCTGTTTAAACAATATTTTTAGTAGCTTAATAGGTAATTTAGTTTTGTAAAGTTAGATTTAAAATTTGATATAAAATTTAATACTATCAAAAATAGGATTTAGGCATAGACCTAATTTTATTTAAAGATAGTTAGACTTAGAAAGAAGTTACTCATAATGTAAAAATAATAGTATTGGTAATTTCATTTAGAGCCAGAAACATTTATCTTTAAATAATAGACATTATAATATTTAAAATAAAACAAATACATTTATAGAAATGCCAAACCAGTCTTTGCTTTTTTAAAAAATACTTTAGTTGAGATTATATAAACACAGCTTACTACGCAAAACTAAATTTAAAATTTTAAAGCTTGATTAATGGACTAAAAATCCAGAAAAAAAAAGTATTATTTATTTTTAAAACGTTCTTATCCGACATAATATTATAATGATTTAAAAATATACAGGTTTTTTCATAGGCAAATAATATGTTTGGTTCGTATCTCGAAAAATATTAAATTTGAAAGAAAATCTTGCTACATCACTGGATTCTACGTAAAAATGCCCACTCATATCAGTTTTTACTTTCACAAGTTACAAGATAGCTGAAATACAAGTGGGGGTCCAAAAATAGAAAAAATAAATTTAGGCGTGTATGTCAAAAACGAAGGGTGATGAAAATCCTTAGTATTCATGTGCATAGTATTATCCAAAAATATTAAAATAAAGATAGAAATTTAACTTACAACATCATTATTGTTAAAACAAGGTATCATTTGACTTATAAAATCAAATAAAATACCAAGAGCTGTTTTACACACTGAAATGTGTAGGGAAAATTATAACCAAAATTTTCATGAAAATTTTACACCTATCATTTTAAGCCAATTAGACAATTCCATTATAGGAGGTAATCAAAACAACTTTAAAATTTTTTAGAATTCTTTCCTGTAAAATTTTCTTACCGAATTTTCAGAAATGTTTCCTCAATCACGCATCTTTCTAAAAAAATTTCATTGCCTGCGTCGCGGGAATATTTCCCAAACATGTTTCCGGAGATAGTTTAGGCACAAGGGATGTTAGAGGCAAAAATTTTGTAGTGTGATTATTTATTTTCATTGGATCTCAAAATGTCAATATGTTTTGGAAAAATGCAGTCCGTTTCACTCTTTCTTAGTGTTTTTTTATCAAGCTCTAATCTTTCATTATTATTTTCAGATTTTTTATCGTTATATATTTTAAAATCATTTTTCTTTCCCCAATAAAATTTTATTTCTCTTTTTATATGTTAATGTCTCTGATCTAACTAAACGTTTTCTCTTTTGAGACGTAGAAAGGCAATGACCAGAGAAGGGACCTTTTGAACTTGCAGCAATGGGTGTTCGGCAGGTACATTCTTGTTGATTTTGTTGTTCTTCAGTAACTTTATTAATGAAAAAATTACATACTTCCCGCTTAACTGCTACTTGCAGGCTGTTAGAAACCATAGTATTACTTTTAAAAAGTATAACAGTAGGCCTTATATTTTCATTTTTTTTTCATATATTTCATCATATTTCTTTTCAAACTCAAACACTTTCTTGTCTCTAGCCCTTTTATTGTTAGTATGAATAAATATTTTATAGTTTTTTTTATGACTTTTCATTAATTCTTACATTTTAAGGCACTTAAGGTGTTTTTATATATACTCGACACGACTCGTGCTATATATTCCCACAACTTTCTCATACTCTTAATTTTGAATGTGGCAAATATAGTATTATACTTTTTAAATAAATTAATAGGAGCTTCGAAGCGGGTTCTGATACAAAAAAAAATATCGCCACACGAATTTCCCCAAAAGACAACTTCTTATAATTTTAAAAAACACAACTTAATATTTGCTAAAATAACTTAGTGTTAAGGAAAACTTGTATTGTATTGTATTGTATTGTAATAAACGGGGTCGCTCGGCTCTAGTCTAGCCCTCCTTCACTTCGACCTAAAGAGATCTTTTGTGAATACCCTTCGTTGTTTAGTGCCCGGTAATTCCTATACCTTTAGCAAAGTTCAGGATACTACGCGGTGCAAGCTGAATAATATCTCTAGGAGTAGGATATACCCCTTCGAGGTATTTAAGCCGTTGTCGGGTCAGTTCTCTGCATTCACAAAGAATGTGTTCCGCAGTTTCGTTTGCCTCGTGACAAAACCGACATTGTTCATCCTCAGCTTTCCATTTTTTTGAGGTGATAACTCCAAGGGCCATGTCTGTTGAGGAAGTCGGTAACCAGTTTAAGTTCATTTTTTGAAGTTCCAGTAGCTTCTTTGTGTATTAGGTGAATGCGAAATAAATCTTTTCGCCTGCCTTTGTCCTGGGATGTTGTTCCAGTAAGTCTCTTTTGACTTTTTTCCCATGTCCTGAGTTCCTCGTAGAGTGGCCTCTGTGGTGCCACAGAAAGGCTCAGGTCCATAGAATGGTCTCTGTGCTCCTTCCTTGGCGAGTTGATCGGCATTCATTGCCCTCCACTCCTTCATGTCCTGGAGTACCCATCCAGAGTAACTCTGTTGTGTTTGGCCAGTTGGTTTAGTGATTGTCGGCATTCCCAGGCCAGCTTTGAGTTAAAAGAGCATGAAGTCAATGCCTTCAAAGCAGCCTGGCTGTCCGATAAAATATATGATGTTGCGCCTCAAAGGCCTTTTTTGGCACATTCCGAAGCGCAAATATCAATTGCATGGATTTCAGCTCGGAAGATGGAGGGAGCCTTGCCGAGAGACTTTGATAGTCTGCATCCAGGTCCAAAGACACCAGCTCCAACCCCTTGTTCCATCTTAGATCCATCAGTGTACCAGACAAGTGAGCCTTTTCATGCTTTGGTTCATTCACACTCATGAGTTTGGCGGTCTTGAATAACCAATAGGCGATACTCATGTCCGTGGGTTTGGTCAGAGCTTCAATCTTGATTTTTTCCAAAATTTTAAGGTGACCAGTCAGGTCCCCTGACTTTATACTTTGTGTCTGGATTACTCTGGAGGCACTCAGTATCGCCTCCTCTTTATGTGCAGGTGCAGGGGAAGAAGGTTCAACATTGTCTCCAGAGCTGCCGTTGGGCAAGATTTCATTGCTCCAGTAACTCCCAGACAGGCAAGTCTCTGCAGTTTCAGAAACTTTCCTTGTGTATTTTTTTTTCCTCTGTTTTTGGCCACCAGACCAGTGAGGCATAAGTAACTATAGGTATTACAACTGTAATGTATGACCAGTAGATCATTTTGGGTTTTAGACCCCATGTTTTACCACATAGTCTGCGGCACGCCCATAGTGCCGTTGATGCTTTGCGATAGTCCTTTTTATTTGCGAGTTCCAATTGAGTTTCTGGTCAAGGACAATTCCCAGATATTTTACTTCTTTAGAAAGTTTGATCGTAATGCCGTTTAACATAGGAGCTATAAACCTTGTTTTCCTCCTTTTTGTAAACGGTATTATAATTGTTTTATTTGGATTGACATTTAGCCCTTCCGTTGAGCACCAGTTCTCAACCAAGTTTAGGGCCGCTTGCATGCGAGCAGATAATATGCCATCATGCCTCCCCCTGATGGTGATTACGAGGTCGTCTGCGTAGCCTTGTGCATCGAAGCCTCTTGCTGACAGCTCCGCCAGAAGCCGATCAACCACTAGGGACCAGAGCAGGGGCGATAGTACTCCACCCTGTGGACACCCCTTTACCGCTCTGACCATTGCAGTCGCGTCCCCCATAGCAGAGCTGATTTTGCGGCTTCCTAGCATGGCTTTAATCCATTTAATCGTTGAGGGTTCAATGTCCCTTGATTCTGCTGCTCTTTGTATGGATTCGAATGAGGTGTTATCAAACGCACCCTCTATATCAAGAAATGACACATAGCCGCTTCTTTTGCATCGAATGTCTTTTCTATGTCTCTGACTAGACATTGTAGAGCATTGATCGTTGATTTTGCCGGTTGATAGGCAAATTGTTTTGGGTGCAGTGGAGCTTTCGAGATAAATTCGCTTCTTATATGCTGGTCAATTCTTTTCTCCATAGTTTTAAGGAGAAAAGAGGATAAGCTAATGGGGCGATAGGACTTCGGCTCATCCATAGGACGCCAACTTTCCTCCAGTTTTGTGGTATGTAGCCCAGTATGTAACTGGCTTTAAATATTGCTTTGAGGTTCGGTAGTATTTCCTCTATGCCTGTAGCAGGGCTGGAAATATCCATCCATACTGGGGATTTATAGGGTTGGAAGCTATTAACCGCCCATTTTATTTTATTATCTGTGAAGATTTTACCTGCTAGGCTTTTCCTGCTTTGCTGGGTGTGGTTCGTCCCATGTTGGGTTTTCTGTATTTGGTTATCTTCTATGATGGTAGATCCTGGGAAGTGGGTTTTTAACAAAATCTCCAAACTTTCCCTTGGAGTCTCAGCATAGCTGTCATTGGTCTGTCTTTTAAGTAGTCCAATTCCGTTTGAGTGGTCTCGTGCTAGGACCTTTTGGAGTCGCACTGCCGGGGTAAGATCATTTATCCCTTCGCAGAACGTTCTCCATGTTTTCCTTTTAGATTTCCTCAATTCTTTGTTATATTCAGTAAGGGCTCTGTGATAGTTGTCCCAGTTGCCCGATGTTTTGCTACATTAAAGGCTTTCCTAGATTCAACCTTTAGTCGGTCAAGCTCCCTGTTCCACCAGGGAACATCTCCCGAGGTTCCCTTTCGCTTTACCGGGCAGCTTTTTTCATATGAAGAGATCAAGTGTTCCTCTAAGTTAATGGAGGCTGCATCAAGTTCTTCAATAGTTGTTATGGATGAAGGTAATCCCTCAACTTCTGACTTTAGAAGTTCCTTAAATAGGGACCAATCAGTCAGTTTGGGCACTCGGTATTCATCCAGGCATTTCGCTGTCGCCGCTATGTCAAATCGTATGTGCATATGGTCCGACATAGAAACTTGCCAGTTCTCAATTTGGTTAGTTATGAATGGCGTAGCTAGGGTTAAGTCTAGTACCTCTTTCCTAATCGCATTCATAAAGGTGGGTTTATTTCCCTGGTTAATAATGTCTATATTGTTAGTAGTCAAATATTCCAGCAGATACTCACCTCTATTGTTTGTGTCTGTGCTGCCCCATATTGTATGGTGCGCATTTGCATCACAGCCCAGAATAAGTTGTTTGTTCCTTCGGTTGCACCAGCTTATTAGTTCTTGTACTCTGACTGGTGGTGGATCTTGTGTATCCCCTGGGAAGTAAGCTGAGGCAACTATAACGTTCCTTTTACCTCCTTCAGTCGGTACTTCCACCATAGCTGCAACCAAGTCTCTCTTTATAAACTCTGAAATTGGAACAAAATTAACATTTTTACTAAAAAGTAAAGCCGCTCGAGGCCTTTCATGACTTCGTTCCTTCATTTACCCAGGGCTCTTGGATTAGCCCTATGTTTATATTATTCCTTGTAAATTTTCTATTAAGCACACTAGATGCAGCTTTTGAGTGTTGAAGATTTACTGAGGCATCTGAGATGCCGGTGTTCTTTGTTAGGCACGTTTTTAGGCAATTTGCCTTTATCTGCCTTTTTTGTGGTCCTTAGGTTTTTATCACCTTCAGGGTCCATCTTTTGTTAGAAGGCTTATCCTTGAGCTTTGTGCTGCCTTTGGATTCGCCCTTTATTTGGAAGTCTCCGTTTTAGGTTTTGCACACCTTTATGTGTGAGGTACCGGGCTCAGCATTACTTGAGCTTCCCTCTCCTTTTGAGGCTTTATGCTTTGGTCTAAGCTGGATTTCTCCAAATTTAAAAGTTCAGCTTATAGCCTCTTTTGAGTTCTACGGGTTTTTGATCCACTGAGAACGTCATTTCCACTGTGGGGCCTACAGGATTTCTCCTAAGCACCCTCCAGCAGGACAGATCGAGGTCGTTTTGCGCCTCTAAAAGAGCCAGGATTTTTTCGTTTGAGTAGTCCTGACTATTTGGGATACGCTATCGGGATTTCAGTGTGAGGCATTTTCTTCCTCTACCACTCCAAAAAACCACCCCCTGCTGGCCTTAGGTTCGCGGCTATGCCCTTTAGCCACTCAGCTGTGGCTTTTTTTGGCACACCCCAAAGCGAGCCATCCCGGTCTGTAGCTGGAACTGTAGGGTGGGTTTTCTGCCAGTCCCCCGTCCCAGTTCTACTATCTGGTTCATTATGGACACCTGTATGGCCCCAGGTGTTCCAATGTCAGGGTTTCTTCAGGAAGGGTTTGGGATGTATTATTCCAACCTTCGTACCTTTAACTACTTGGCTGTAGGTCGTTTGGGAGGTCTGTGGTCTAGAAGAGGGTTTTTACTCTCCTTTTCCCGACCTTTGAAACCCCTGTATAGGTTTTCCCTCAAAGGGTATTTTCTTCTGATCGGACCCTTTCGATCCCTTATCAGAGGAATCTTTCATGGTGGGGGGTTTTTTGGTTTGAGAGCCCTTACACGGGCTTCTTCTCCCGGCCATCCCACTTTTCATGAGGTATTTAAACCTCTTTGCAGCGCCAGAGAGCTTTGGTAGTCCCGGGTTCCCAGTATTTTTAGGGTTTTTACCCTTTGCCCCCGCTCATCATTTTGCTTTCCCCTTTCCTCAGTTCATTTTTTGGACACCCAAAGGCTCCTGGTTTTTCCAATGTGGGTGGGTTTTTCCCGGAAAGTTGGCATGTATTATTCCAACCTTCGTACCTTTAGCTACTTGGCTGTAGGTCGTTTGGGAGGTCTGTGGTCTAGAAGGAGTTTTATTACTCTCCTTTTCCTGACCTTTAGACCTCTGTATAGGTTTTCCCTCAGGAGTATTTTCTTCTGATCGGACCCTTTTCGATCCCTTATCAGAGGAATCTTTCATGGTGGGGTTTATTGGTTTGAGAGCCCTTACACGGGCTTCTTCTCTGGCCATCCCACTTTTCATGAGGGTATTTAAACCTCTTTCTTGCAGCGCCAGAGAGCTTTGGTCTCCCGGGTTCCCTATTTTAGGGTCACCCGTTTGCCCCCGCTCATCATCGCTGCTTTTTAAGAGCTCTTCTTTAGCTCTATTGTCATCGGGATTTTCCCGCTCCCCGTATAGTTTGAGTTGAGGAGAGTCCTCTGTATTGTCTACCATCATTGGTACCTTTCATCGTTACCTGATGATGGTGGAAAAGGGACTGCAGTGAACCCTCTGTTAGTCTTTGACTTTGACTTTTGGGGACATTTTTTCCCTCTTCGTTAGTTGTGCTGAGGACAGCAACGGTGTCCTCTATTTCTTTTTCTTTGTTCTTATTATTTTTTTTTTTTTGTCCATTTTGTACCCACGAGTAGCGGAGGAAATAAAGGTCACCTGCAGCAGTGCCCGGCTTACTGCAGTAAGGCTGAATTAAAACCGGGTGTCGCCCGGTTCCCGGAGTTCGCATAGTAGTAACTAAGCATCCCCTTAGTCATGCAGTCCTCGGCCTATGCTGTTCCACCTTGACTTGGGGGTTCTTTTTCGAAGAACCTAAACTAGATCCGATGTGTTCAGTCTAGAACAGGGGTACCTCGTGAAGGATGTAGCTCTTCACTACGCACATCGGTCTTGGGGTTGGCATGCCATCGTCCGCGATAAAGACCCTAGATAAAAACTTGGGAATGTAACCCGGACGCCTAACATACGCCCCCTGACGAAAGCTCGTCTCACCCCTTAAGGAAAACTTACTATTATCTTTTATTTGGAAGGTTATTTTTAGAAAACCTAGCATAAATAAAGCAATACTATTATTAAAAAGATAAACAAAATCAACCAGAACTTGAGGTTATGTTGAGTGAAAAAAATTCCTCGTATTTTCATGTCGCGTTTTCGTGTTTTGGTTCTTCGGAATTATGAACTAAATATCAACAGTTCAAGAATTATGATCAGGGGCAGCCTATTCTATGCAGTACGAAAATCGTCCAAAGCAGGTTTTTATTTTTTAATTACCCGATCTTTCGTATATAACAACCCACAAAAATAGAGTTTGAACAAAGTCCACTGGAAAGTATTTTGAAATAATTTTTTCGGACATAGAAATATATACTACGAATAATTTATTAAAATTTAAAAAGTGTTTTGAAAAAATCTTTTAACCGTATCTAAAAACAAATTAAAATAATGCACACAAGTTTCGATAAAGTAAAAAATGCTACGCAGTGAATTAAAATTTGTCCTTAATAGTAAAATATAAAATTTAAAAAAGAAAAAAACGTCGAGTGAAGTGGTTTTTTTTAAAACAAAAATATTATAAGATGTAAATAAAATTTAAAATTTTCACATATTTAAGCTGTGAACTTCTATCAATTTACACCGGGTGATATTGACCAGTTAAAGTCTTTATTTATTTTTTTGTTAATAAACTACAATATAAATCATTAATATCAATATTTTTTTGGACGGGTGTAAATTTTTTTATCAATTTACACGGGGTAATATTGACCAGTTAAAGTCTTTATTTGTTTTTTTAATAATAAACTACAATTAAATAAATAATTAATTTTAATATTTTTTTGGCCACGTGTAAACAAAAATTACAAGGGCAAGTAACATTATAGTTACTTTACAGTTTTTATTAATTTCTGCACTCATATTGAAGGAAAGAAAGGAGAATTACTTATTTCATTGATTAATTTTATATTATGTATAATTTAAATTAACTTCATCTAAAGGCAAAAATAGATTTTTGAAACGATTTAATTCCAAGAAAGCCAATCGTGACACTCGTACACGATGGTTCTTCAGTCAATTAGTACTGTTTAACTCTGGTTTCAGATAGGTTGGACTTAAGTAATGTCTGTAAAGTAAATGTAAAAAATTCAGTGACCTATATTAGGAACTTGTTGCAAAGTTGTACATTTTCAGGGCTTTTTTGGGTAAAAAATGTCTAAAAAATGCCTGACACAACTACAAATAATAATTTTTAATTTTTTGTTATATTTAATTGACATAATAACCTTAAATTTATTGGCAAAACGTCAATAACTATTCTCTTAATCTTCCTAGCAAGGTTCGTTTTTTCAACTCCTATACTAAGGCCCCAATGGTTGATTTTCCCTGGGGTTACCGTTCTCATCGTTAATTGATGCATCTCGCCTCGACAGCTGTAGCGCCCTTATGGTTTAGAAGAGCGGCATGCGGCTTTCACCATTTGATGATATCACGTGATTATTGACATATGTCAATGAAAATACAATTTTTATACCATTTTTCTATGTCCTATTAGCATTTGATGGGTATCATTTTTATATGATTTACATGCCCCTACATCGCGTCTAAGTAAGATAAATGTCCTAAGTGATGTGGTTATCAATTGGAGCCAAAGGGTTTCTGTCATTTAAGGGTTAACTTCAATACCGTATTTACCGGTCGGTTGGTATGCTTTACCTTATAATATTAAACAACGTTTTAATTATCAACGGGGTTATATTCAGATTTAAGCTGGTAAATCCTAAATGCTATCCCACGAAACAACCGTTCTTGCGCTGATTGATTTAAGACCTTAGGCTACATATCCTAAACTTTATAGATCATTTCTAAGTGACATGGTTTTCGAGATATGACAGATGATAGATAACATTTGACAGGTTACAGCCATCATTTTTATCACGCATGCGTTAGACCTTAAGATAGATCTCATTCACGTAAGCTAAATTTTAAAAAGTCACGTGGTTTTTGACATATGATAGTTGACAGGTAAAATTTGACAGATGACAGCTGTCATTTTTCCGGAATTTCGAGTTGTAAGTCGGCATTGCGAGTTGCAAGTCGGAATTCCGAGTTGTAAGATCGAATTCCGAATTGTAAAGTCGGAATTCCGAGTTGAAAGTCGGAATTCCGAGTTGTAAGTCGGAATTCGAGTTGTAAGTCAACTCGGAATTCTGACTTACAACTCGGAATGGTACTAGAAATAAAAATTTGTGTGGCACTTCTACGCCTTCGTAAAGATTGACAAAAAAAATAGTAAAAATACTGTTAAATTAAACCTTTAAATAATTTTCAGTAAAAGGTAAAAAAGTATATTTTTCCCGCATATACAATAATAAACAAATAAAAAAATAGTCGTTAAATCGGTTTTATCATTTATTACCTCTACTGTATATAGCAACAATATTATTAATGTTTCACCTAAAATCTATTATTATTACATGGTAAGGTACTGGTAACATTTTCTTAAGACTTAATTAAGATTTTTTTATAAAACCAAATAATATTTTCTTTAACTTACTGTTTTTATATTTTTTCTTAAAATCCAAAAAACATTTATTATTGTAAGAAAACATACAAATTTAGCTTGTTTGTATATTTCGTAATAAACACATTATTAATAATTTAAAGCAATTTAAAGTTTTAAAAAAGAACGTTAACGATTTACCTATTTATCGATCATTTTAAAGTAAACAGGGCTTTTTATATACCGTGAAATACCAATCTACTGTGTGTCCTTTATATTATTAGTATTTTTATGCTTTTCTTTTTCACCCACCGTAGATTTTCTGTACGATATAATGTAGCAAATTAAATAGAAGCACCCATAAAAAGAAGTAAAAGCAACAAAGTCCACTACTACCTTATAGCTAATAACACAAAATGAAGATCTTTAAGTGACCCTTCAGAATGTCGTCAAAAGTTATGTTGCATTATCGGCCACCTGATATCGTTTCTAATTTATTAAAGCTTTTGGGATCAGGATAGCTGACAACAGCCAAAATTATTATTTTTATAAAAATATATGGGCCTAACTAACACCCAAAAATAAATTAATTAAAGGATGGTCATATGGGCTCTTGTCTACATAGTGCCAGTTTTAAATTTTTGATCAAATAACTCACATGATATTATTTTTTATCTGATATAAAAAATTTTTTTTTCTTTTGGGGAAAAAGGCGAAATTGTTAAAATCAAATGATGAGTTTAAAAAATTTTTTTCCAAAGGATTTTAATATTGGCGTAAAAATTAAAAAAGGGAAATTAACTTGTGCAAAAGTAAATTTGGGGCCAAATCCCAAAAAAAAAATTTTGGGAAAAATGGCTGGGGAAAAAAGCTTTGGTGCCTCCAACGTAAAAAGGGGCTTGTCATCGACGGCGTTCGATATGATTGTATCAGAAATTCCCCGGAATTTTTGACGTTTTTTCAAAAAATATCGCCAGCTATACAGCGATCTGACCCCCAAAAAAAAGGCTTTTGCAGAATAAAGATTAAATTACTTTGTACTTTTAGCTCGGAAATAGCCCTTTGCAACAACAATTCCGTGTTTCCAGGCCTACAATTTCTAAGTTCATTCTAGAGGTTGTGCGATGTCACATACGAGGCGTTAGAGGATTTTATACAGGTAAATAATTTGATATTCCTTTTTATAAAAGTAAAAACAGTTTTAAATAAAGAGCATTGTTCTTTAAACTGAAACTTAAATCTTAAGTATGAATGAAATTAAAAATGTTTCCGTACATTCTACATTTCGAATAGACGTCGTTAAAGGTTTGATACAATTAGCAACTTCTTTAATATTTGGTTTTGCCACCTTATGTCGTTTTGAAGTAGATTCATTAACAGCTCCACTAACATTCGCTTGTATTATCTTTTCTGCTAATGGTACTTCTTCGTGTGTTGCCTCTTTAATATTATCCTCTCATGTATTTGATTCATTGCATGTATCTAAAGCCTGAAAACCATCTCATATTCACATACTATATTTAACTGATATGTTATATATTTTATCAAGAATCTATTATTTTTTATTTCAGGTACCAAAAAGTGTTAAAGAATGGAGAGCTACACACATTGATGTTGGTTGCAATGGAAGAGCCTCAGATGGAGGAGTTTTTGCTCAGTGTTCTATATTTGCTGCCTTGGAAAAAGATATATTACCTGATGGTGGATTTTTTGTTGTAGATGACGCTAGCCAGATAAAGAATTATTTACTTAAACCGTATTTAAAAAATGCATATACCTCTTGATGAAAAAATCTTCAATTATAGATTGTCTTGTGCTAAAAGAATCGTGGAAAAGGGCTTTGGCATTTTAGTGTCCAGATTTCGAGTTTTTGAGAAACCCGTAGCTTGTGGACTATCATCAGTGAATAAAATAGTCAGAACATGTTGTGCCCTACATAACTGGCTCAGATACATTTCTGTAAATAAGTATTTACCAAAGGAATCCGTTGACAAAGAAGATATTGATCATAGAGTTATCTTTGGAAGTTGGTGGTCAGAAGTAGCTAGTTTTCTATCAATTTCACGTATTGGAAATAATCATTCTTCACAATTTGCAAGAAATTTAAGGGATAAATTACAAACACTATTTTATGACTACAGGGGCCGATCCGTGGCAGGAACGAATGATATTTTATTTCATTGTAATATTTTTTGTATTTAATTACTAATATATAATAAAAAACATACATTATCTTCATACTTACCAAATTACTGCAAGTTGCCCTTCTCTTATCAATTGTTTGTAAAAACATATGCATAATTGAAAACCACTTTATTTTTGGATAATATATTTTATCTGCTTTTGCTCCAGAACGATTCGATTTTTATCTTTGCTACTTCTTGTATAACGTCGACCTTAGAGTTTTATTTTTTTTTTTACATCTATTGGGCCAAAATTTTTGGTTTCCATTGCTTTTACTATTCTTTTTATAGCTGCCTCTCGGGCTTGTTTATTCCTATAGATTACCAAATGTGTATTCCAAAGGCACTCTTCCTCCTTTTATAATTCTACAAACTTTACTGTGTTATCTTCAGTCCATTTAGAACACATTTTAAATAATAATAATAATAATAACTACACTTTAAATAATAACTGCAATTACGTATTTATATTTATTTACTAAAACCAAACGCTGGCATCATACCGGAAATCGTGTCACAGGTTTAGTTAAGAGGATAGTAGGAGTAGAAGTAAATTTGCCCAGTAAACAAAATGCTTTTTATTTACTGGGCTTGGTTATTACTAAAACCAGTTGTGGAATTTAGTACTTGAAAACATGTTTACACAAAGCAAGTACAAAAAACCAGTGCTGGATTTTAGTAACTTCTTCAAATTACTGGCATCATGTAAACTCTCCTTTATACAAAAATTTTTTAGATAAAAAAAATTTTCTTTTTTAATTTTTTTTTTTACTGGGGTAAATAAAAGTAATTATTTTTGACTAAGGCTGGCTTTAGTCAGCGTCACTGTGTCCTCAAATTTGCCTATTGCTTCCACTTTTGGATTTTGATTTTGGTTTTTATTTTCTGGAAATTTGCCCTCAATCCTTAATTTTTATTTAGAAAAAAAAAACGAATTTTCGGCGCAAAAATGATAAAGATTTTTGCTCAAAATTTGATTCAATAAAAAATTGTTCAGAATTTTTTAACACATTTTGAATCTTCGAAAAAATGTCCAAATGGAAAATTTTGAAACCTATGCAAAAAATTGTATAGTTTTTCTAGACTTCGGCAGACATGATCTTCTAGCATTTATTAAGGTGATGATCCCAAAGACTTTCTAACCCATAAATTTTTTCCAAAGCTGAAACATTTTTGGTAAATATTGGTCAATTATTTATTAATAAATACCCATTATGCAAAAATGGTACTTTAAAAAAGTTTGTGCACAAAAATTATTTAGGCCATTCAGGAATATGGGTGATTTTTGCATAAGTCTCAAATTTTTTCTATTCGGCCATTTCCAAAATTCTGAAATGATTCATCCTTTAATCATTTCTTAAATGATTCTGAATAATTTTTGTTAAATAAAATTTTTGCCCCCTTTTATAATATGGGGATAGGTTTAAAGTGAGTTGACTTTTACACTCTCCACTGCGACCGCTCGGTCTATTGTGGCTCACACCTTTTATATTTTTCGCAATAGGATCGGACTTCTAATGAATCCGATACCAGATTGGAGAAGTTCTTACTCTCCTCTTACTCGTGTCGCTACCGGACACGAGCACAATGTGTTCTGTGTGTCCTGGTGGCTCTGTCTCCTGGAGAGTATGACGAGCAGACGATTAGATCCGTTATGCCCTCCTCTCCCGGTCAAGTGACGTGGGTAGCTACCAGGTCCGTTCAGGAACAGATGCTTTCGAGGCCGCATCTCCCACCCTATGAAAACGGTGCATCTGCTTTCTGTTTAAAGCCAGGAACCCTTTTCCCAAAAGGCGACTGTCCGCCTTCTGTTTGGATTCAGGAACCTTGCCTAAGTACCTGTTTATTCGGGATGGATTAGCCCTTCCCGTAAAACAGGCGCCGGTACTTCAGGGCACCTTTCAAACGGTTTATCCGTTTCGGTACAGCACCTTTGTCACTTTTTCCTATAAAAAGCGGTTCTGTCCGCTTCTGGACTAGGAAAGTAATGTCCACCCGGCAGAGCCCCATTACCGCAGTAAGGCTAGATACTCTGAAGGGAGCCCTGTATCTAAAGAGGCACTTGGAACACCTGTTTAAGGCACAGGATGTCATTCACTCATTAGCACGGTATGCTAACACCTTGAGTTAAGCCTTGTGTTCATCTTAGCTTCGGATCCGTTCCACGCTAGCCAAAAGAGTTGCCGATAACCATCAACTCTAGCGCATGTTCCAAAAGATCCTACTGGGACCAACCACGACGACGACGTGTGAACACAGCGTTTGGGCCCCTTTTGAAAAGTTGCCCCTTATTTTAACGACAGTCTTTTGGGTCTAATCAGGAGGAAGATTTTGAGCAAATAAAAACTGCCAAAACCTAATCTTGCGCACCCCGGAATGATCATTTTTGCGCCGAAAATTCTTTAAAAAAAAAAGGTTTAAACAAATTGCCGGAAAATAAAAACCCAAATCAAAAATCCAAAAATGAGGGTTTGATAGGCAAATTCAAGACGAAAAAAAAAAAAAAGGCTTAAACCATATGAGCTGTAGAGTAATTTAGGTGGCAGAGTGTCGCTTCGTCCCACTGTGCGACGGTCAGCGATGACATAAGGCATATCTATATTAATGAAATGTAAGATTAAAACTACAATCACAGTTTCTGTTTGACCTCCAAAGTGAAGTTCGCGCGATAAGAAACCCATAGTTTTTCCGGAAAGGCGGTTGAAGGAGCTGTATCGAGTGTTTTCACCCTCGGAGATCAAGGAGAAACTTACGCCAAATGGAGTCCTTCTTCTGGGGCTAAGCGCTGTGAACGAAGATACCTATACCTGTTATTTTTGTGGGGCCAACATACGAAGAATTTTCCTTATGCCGGAAGATGGTTGCGCGCTCAGCAGGAAGTGACAGTACTGACAGAAAGCGGTTATACGTTATACCAGTAGCAGTTCTTGGTCGGATCGCCATTGCTGGTGCCTGGCAACGATAATTTTTATTTAAGAAGTACAATTTAGGAAAAATCTCGGAATTTCGAGCCCGATTATCCAGAAATTCTTACTACGAACCTGGGAGGCTCTCGTTGTTCGGAACGTGTGTCTGGAAAGGGAAAGCTGGCATATTAATTCCAAAGGGATAGAAGCCAATAAAAAGCAATTCACTACGGCGTGCCCTGTAGTGTAGTACATTTTATTGATATAAATACATTGGATCGATGTCAGCCTGACCATTAGTCAAGCTCTAAATGTCAAAAAGTGTTTTTAAATCTGCAAATTAAGATACTTTTAAACTTAATAAACAAAGTTCTCACAAAATAAACTGCCTACAAGTAAACTAATGTTTATATCCATTGTATGTTTATTAAATGCTAAAAAATATAAAGTGTCTTTTTTGGGGGCATTTAATGCTCGACCGACGCTTAGGGCTAACATCAGTCGAACGTAACTATATCAATAAAAACATATGATCAACTACAGTTCAGAGCTGATAGACTACTGCGCGCGTATGGCATATATTTTCAGCACTAAATCCAGCCAAGGAGTTTGACACATTATAACGACTTAACAAATTAAAAAATTGGCTTTAAATGGACTTTAATAAAAATATCTCAAATAATAAACTATTTATTTGCCTTTATTTCTATATTTTATTTAATGATAGAAAATTTAGTGTTTACGCATTTCCTTTGATATAAGTTATTAAAAAAAGTTAATAAAATTATTACCTGTATAAAAGTAGTATAATAAATTTAAAACAAATCATTATGTTTTCTGCCTAAAGGGTGTTTAAAGTATGCTCACGATTAATGAGCGATAGTGGAACTCAAAACAAGTCGAAAAGTTTATATGACATATGTGTCAAAACTTGACAGATTTTTGTCCCAAAAGATATCAAAGTTACGAACTTTAAAATCAGCTATTTCTGAAAACTTTGACAACTGGAATCTTTTTAAATGTTTTAAAAGTTTTAGTCTACAAATTTAAAAAAAAATCATTTTTCAATAACTTTTCTTCCATTTAAAATTTAAAAAACAATTGGCACCAAAGCTATCCAAAGCCTTGTGCATGAAGTAAGTCAGTTGTACATTGTGCTTACCGGCCGGCCGCAATATTTTTATTTGTTTTTAAATCGAAAAATATGCCGATGTTATACATTTAAGACAACCGTAGTGCAAGTATTCCAAAGAGCTATGAAAACAGAATGTGTGCAACCAAGAAATATTATGCTTTAAGCAAAATAAAAAAGTACTGTTTTAAAGCATCATAATTTGTGTTCTTACAATGGATATTATTACTATTCTTGTGGTGAGTATTATTATTTTTTAATTACGAATAAAAACCAAACAATAATTTGTTTTTTTACTTAAATTTAATTCCAAATTAAATATCAAAGTAAATTGCAAGAAGAAATTTTTCATTATTTGTATGTAAATGAACATCCTAAAAAAAGTGTAAATATGCTGCGATGAAACGGGCGCGGTGTTTCCAACTTTTTTAAACTTTAAAATGCCATATTTCGAAAACAATTAACTTTTGACACGTATGTTCTGAATTTTTTTTGCGCTCCGTAATGTCATTAAGAATTATTTCATAAAGTAAAAAGGAACCAACTTACTGTTGACACACCTAATAGTAACTTCTGTTTATTTATATCTGAGATAATTTAAAGAACACAAAATCCTTTTTTTAATTAATTTACTTTCCGCCTTTCTAGGTTATGTTAAACTTACCCAACAGTTGTTTTAAAATTATGATTTTAGCGCATGCTCATGCGTTAAATGAGCAATAATTTTAATCAAAATTTATTGTAAATATCAAACACAAGTGAATGTATCTTTGCCAAAAATTCTATAAAATTTTTCATCAAAATTTTGGTGAAAATTTTGAACCTACTCTTTCCAACCAATCAGAAGCTTTTATTTACAATCATCTCCATGGCAACGACAAAAATTTCCGGAAATATTCATCCACTAGCACTTCCGGCGAAATTACACTGGAAATTTCCCTGTCACATTTGAAACGTCAAAATATTCAAAATAATGACGCGGGAATTACAGTGCCTTATTTATGTAGAATTATTACCATTTTTACTTAAAAAGCATATTAATGTGAATATTTTTTGCTTATAAAAATAAAAATGTATGCAAATTTGATTTGTTAAATGTTTAAAAAATTATTTATTACATTAATACTAAATAAGAAATTTAATAACAAATGTTTGTAACTAAATTTAAGTGATGTTCAAATTCTAACAAAAAGTTTTCTCGTTTTAATGGAGAATAAATAGGACTTAAAACTGAAATTTGCTCGGAATATTGTAAATGTCTATGTTTAGTAAAATATATAAAATATTTAGACACAAGTTTATTTAATTTGAATTTAGATATTTATTAAATTTACTTGAAGATTTTACTAGATATTCTTGGATTCTTGTAAACAGTTTTTCATCCGTGGTTTCTTCGTAGTTAAGATCTTCAATGCATTTTGATAAATAGGGAAGCTGACGATGGTATTTTTTAATGTCTGAATATTCTTTGCACAAACTACACAATCCGTATTTTGTTAAGTCTAAAGCCATTTTTATACTATACACTAGGTATACTTTTTCTGTTGTCGATTCAGTTTTTTAATAATTAGATAGTACCTAATAATCTATTTTTTACGTAGTTGACATTTTGTAAGTCTAGCGGCCATTACTACGTTCTTTTTACATTTCATGGCCGCCTAGACGTTTTTAACGCATCAGCGAAACAAGACATAGATAGGGCTTACTTCAGACTAATAATCAAAAGTAACTGATGTTCCACTAATATTAGTAGATTAAAGTTAATAAAAGATGGAAATATAAGATGCCTTTAAATTATTTATAAAGATTCTATGCAACTAAAGTTAGAAATTTGCATTTTATTTTACTAAGAAAAAAGCTTCATTTTGTTAAGCATAAAATCTTGAAGTAGGGTACTTAAAAGTCATAATTATCAAAAGTAAATGATGTTCCACTAATATTAGTAGATTAAAGTTGATAAAAGATAGAAATATAAGATGTCTTTAAGTTATTTATAAAGGTTATATGTAACTAAAGTTAGGGATTTGCATTTTAATTTACTAAGAAAAAAGCTTCATTTTGTTAAGCATAAAATCTTGAAGTAGGGTATTTAAGAGTCATAATTATCAAAAGTAAATGATGTTCCACTAATATTAGTAGATTAACGTTGATAAAAGATGGAAATATAAGATGTCTTTAAGTTATTTATAAAGGTTATATATAACTAAAGTTAGGAATTTGCATTTTGTTTTACTAAGAAAAAAGCTTCATTTGGTTAAACATAAAATCTTGAAGTAGGATACCTACTCAAGAGTCATAATTATCAAAAGTAAATGATGTTCCACTAATATTAGTAGATTAAAGTTGATAAAAGATGGAAATATGAGATGTCTTTAAGTTATTTATAAAGGTTCTATGTAACTAAAGTTGGAAATTTACAGTTTATTTCAATAAAAAAAAATGTTTTATTAAGCATAAGTAACACTTTGAAGTACCTACCTACTTAAAAATAATAATTATTATCAAAAGTAAATGATATTCCACTAACATTAGTAGTCTGATGTTAATAAAAAACCAAATTATAAGATGTTTTTAAATTATTTATGAAAGTTTTCTAGAACTAAAGTTAGAAAATAACATTTTATTTCACTAAAAAACTGAAATTATAACAATGTTAAACCAGAACAAGAAACATTTTAATATATATTTTATATTTCACTATTTAGATATTATACCTATGTACTACTTTAATTTTCTAATATGTAATCTAATTATGTTTAGCTTCATAATTGTTAGTAATGTTAAACGTACAATTATTATAAACATTACTTTGATGGTCAGAATTTTCTTTAAAAACGCTACTTGAAGTGCTGCTCCTCATCGTTTCAACTATATTCTGATGGTGTGTACTATCAAGCTGCAAGTAGGGTTTAATGGATTGACTATTGCTATGTCCTGTAATCTTAATCAGTTGTTGTTCACCGACTCCTTTTTTAGCTAAATTTAAAACTGCAGTAGCTCTTCCTGAATGATTTGTAACTTTAATTTTTTAATGTCAATACCAATGTGACTTGCTGCAGACTTAAACCAAGTAGAAATTGTATTTTTTCCAATTGGGCAATTTTTGAACCAACTTTTTGAATTTGGCTTATTAAAGTTTTCATTGGGAGTTAAAAACAATCTGTAAATTTTTATGAATTTACCTCTTTTTTCGATTAATTTTTTGAATAACCGAACGGGGCAAATGTTTGGGTTAGCAGTATTTGTAATGAGCCACTTACTATCAGCCAATTTTCTCGAACCCCTTGGGTCGTCTTTGAGAAAACTGGATTGTATTCTATTCGTCCTGTGTAATTGCCCATATTGTCATTTTCATCTAAAAATATGTAACACAAGCTGAACATCCTTCCCCACCTCTCCAGGCTAATTCGTGCGATGCAACAAAAAAACTTTCGTTGAAGACCATCAGGACAATCCTCATCCCATATTTGAAGAATTTTCTCATATTCTTCACTGCTCAATGCCGAAGCACTTAATTTCCTTTTAAGGGATCCTTTTGAAGTTGTCGTCTTTTGGCATCCCGTGCTGCTCTGGCTGCTACAAACTCAACATCAGAAAACGGGTCAAACTTTCTATTATATTTATTAAAAACATTTCTTGCAATTGCTTAGCTGTGGAATTAAACATAACTTTTACAACACTTTCTTTATAATCGTCGGCATTTTGTTTCTTCATATTAAAGGCGTAATCTTCTAAGACATGGGCTAGCTGTTCAGTAGAAATATTTTCATCATCAATATTATAGGAATTTTCTTTGCAAAATTCCAAAACTGTTTCCAAACACTCAGTTTCGATTTTTTCGTATTATCGGGAATTAAGTGTTGAACTTCTTCCCTAATAATGTCTTGACTTTCCTTTCCAAAACGGGACATTTTAAAAAACACTTTTTATTTATGAATAAATCAGAATTTGCACTTGATTGCACGAACACGATGACAAGTAATAACCACTGACAGTAGTGCCGTATTGACAGTAGTGCCGTATTGCCGTATTGACACTCAATTGTTTGTCATTCATGGCCTCACTATGTTAGTTTGACTTTTTGTCATTTGTAATAAAAATATCCAACATTTTCGAAATTGGATTCAAAATTTTCTTCGGTCACGAATATTTTAAGAAAATTACCCGAGTCGCGAAGCGACGAGGGTAATTTTCAAAATATTCGTAACCTCAAAAAAATTTCCGGTAATAATTTATGCACTAGGGATATTATAAGTGAATATTTCACTCATGTATAAATTTTCCCATAAGAAACGTTAAAAATAAAAAAAATTAGCGGAAATTTCATGTTGCCTAGACAAAGTGGTATTTCCACTTACTTACAAACACAGAATAATCGAACCTGTTTGTTTGTATTGTCAATTAGAAACGTCAAAATCAGTCAAAATATGTCCATTTGGTCATGTACACGATGAAGAAATAGATAAAGTAATTAAAAAAACTATTTCAGTTATAGTTTTAATTATGTTGCATAAAATTGAAAATTGTATGACAAAAAAAACATTTTAATAGTATAATACTCCCATATTTCTCCATTCTAGGAATATTCTCCCAAAATACCGCTCGTGCATAAAAAGTAACCAGACAATTTTCATTCAAGCTTGTTGTACAAAATCCACTCGTTTTTCGAACTCGTGGAATTATAAATAAGAAGCTTTCATGAAAGTTATCGGTAATTTTTAAGCACTTGTGGTATTACCCCCGATAATTTTCGCCATAAATTTTACTAGAATTCTTGTATGTGTAAAAAGGTTCCAAGGTATTAAAAGCTAGACATTTATCTTTTCCAAATTTTATTTTGTTTATTTATTGAGATTTATTTTTATGTTGAATAAAACATATATTTTTAGTTTCTTATTGTTTTTATTTATTTGAAACACAACATTTTAATTAAAAAATATTTATAGGTTAGGGCTAAAAGATTAACAAATGGCTTTTTTAAATTTGAAACACATATCTTTATCTACCTCGTAAATAGCTTAATTTAAACTTTGTTCAACAATTATTTAATGAATCAGCATTAAAAAACAAGATTTAATTATTATGAACTATTTAGAACCTAATAAATACTTCTGTTATTAAACAAAATAAACAAGACTAATTTGCGGTTTATGACATTCAGAATAAATTATTACACCTGTAGAAAGGCTGCCTCTGGCGTTAAAAAGGTTCTTACTAAGGATCTGACAGACTGATCCCTTTACCCTAACTGATTTGGTTTAATTTGGTAAAATGCAGTTATTTTTCTTCTAAGTGTTAGTGTGTAAATAAGTAATGCGCCAAATTGGCGTTTAAATTAATTTTCTATTGTCTTTTATTCTTATTATAACTTTTTTGCATATATGTGATCCATCAATAACAAGAAAGTACTGGCTACTTTTCAATTCGTTAAAAATCCAATATGGCGTCCGTGCAAAAAAAAAGAAGTAAATAATGGTTAAAAAAAAACAAAACGCTTCTTTAACAACCGAATTTACAATTATACCCTACAAAAGAAAATTACCAAAAAACCATTTTGCACATTTAAATAATTTTTAGAATTAAATAATAATAAATAATTTTATTTTAATCACTCATTTTTTTGTTTTTTTTTTAATATCTTTAAAGAAACTCAAGATTCAATACATACGTCATCAATTTAAATATGGTAAATGTTTTCTTCTTAACAACCATTTGTATAAAATAAAAAAAAAATACAACCATTTAACATTTGGTAAGTTAAGTACCATCTAGTAACATAAATAAAAATACATTGTTTTATATTTTATATAAGGAGATTTTCTTTAGAGCTTTTAAAGAGTATGGAGTTTTATTTTATTTTATACTTTAGCCTGTCTCCCCTTCTCCTAGATGTCGCAATTCAGCGTTCCTATGTAATCAATATTAAGTTTTTTCTTGATTTCGTACATACATGTACTAATAAGAAAGTATGAATACAATAGTAAATGATTGATAAAAAATTCGTCACAGTTTAATACAGGTCATTTTTTGCTAATTCTGTTTAAATATAAATGTTACCCATAAGAAAGTTGCTGCAACTCGTATTTGTTGATAGTAAACTGCTTAACAAAAAGATCGTACCATTTAATTTTTAGACCCATTTTCAAACTGCTGTAACTTTTTTAAAAATTAACTTTTTTAAATATTTAAAACGAAGTTTAAAACCGCTTTTCTTCTACTTTAAGTTGTATTGCATTTAGTTTTAGTAAGATGAATATTATCATGATGTACAGGGTGATCAATAGAGTGCTGCAAAAAAACAAAAATTCGAGTGTGTCCCATTTCAGTGGTAATTTTTTTGGTCGTTATAATATGGGTTGTTACCAAGGTCATATCAATATCTCTAATTGTTTATGCTACTTTTTAAATTGAGGACCTCTGGCTTGCGATACACTTCTAAACGTCAAATTTTGGTAATCAATTCTTTAAAAAGCTATAACTGGAAAATGGATGGACGTATCTCAACAAGTGTTTTATATTCGGAAAGCTCATTTTTTCGCTCACTTTTCGATAGGTTATAATTTTGTGAGTATACGGGGCCAACAAATACCAAAACGGTAGCTGATTTAGAAATCCTAAATATAGGGTAAATTATTAAACGCCAAAGGGACCATATGTGTGTGTTTTGTTTTAAAAATGGCCAAGTTGAAGTTTGTGTCAATATCTCGAAACAATTTTTACCGTTAATCGATTTATGCTATTTAAGTGCCTGTAAACTTATTTAGCAAAAATGCGTCGTTATTATGGCATTAGGTCTGAATGGTAGAAATTCCAACAACGTCTTAAAGTTTTAAACATTTTTAAACATAAATTAGGGTATTTGATGTTGTACACCATGATATACGGAGTGATCAACAAAGTGCTTTCAAATTTATTATGCTATCCATAATTACCGCAACATTAGGTACAGAACGGCCTTGTTTGTACAACATGTTTTGGATTAAAATTGCTAGGCTTGAAACTCTTTTTAGTACATTTCGGTGTCCAAAAACTTACCACACTATATTTTTAGCTGATTTTAGCTTAGTTTTGCCATTTTCAAAGAGTCAAATTACCTCTACAAAAAACAAAAAAATATTTACTTAATACACTGACTTTACGTTTCTATAGCAATGATGGAATAATGTCCTTGCAATAAAACAGCTTGTAAGTCAAATAAAACTTTTTGTCTTCCGTAGAGGTAATTTTACTCTTTAAAAATGCAAAACTAAGCGAAAATGAACTATATAATATAGTTCGGTAAGTTTTTAGACACCAAAATGTATTAAAAAGAGTTACATGCCTAATAATTTTAATGTAAAACATTTGGCGCAAACCAGGCCGTTCTGTTCCTAATGTTTCGGTAATTATGGATACCATAATAAATTTAAAAGCTCTTTGTTGATCACTCCGTATATCATGGTGTACAACACCAAATACCCTAATTTATGTTTAAAACTTTAAGACGTTGTTGGAATTTCTACCATTCAGACCTAATGCCATAATAAGGACGCATTTTTGCTGAATAAGTTTACAGACACTTAAACAGCATAAATTGATTAACGGTAGAAATCGTTTCGAGATATTCACACCAACTTCAACTTGGCCATTTTTAAAACAAAACACACTCATAGGGTCCCTTTGGCGTTTAATAATTTACCCTATATTCAGGGTTTTTAAATCAGCTACGTTTTTGGCATTTGTTGGCCCCGTATAATCATAAAATTATAACCTATGGAAAAGTGCTTAGGACATAAAAAATCTACATGAAATGACCTTTCCGAATATGACACACTCGTTGAAATCCATCAATCCATTTTCCAGTTATATCTTTTTAAAGAATTGATTACCAAAATTTGACGTTTAGAAGTGTATCGCAAACCAAAAGTCCTCAATTCAAAAACTGGCATAAACGTCTAGAGATATTAATATGACCTTGGTAACAACCCATATTATAACGACAAAAAAAAATTACCACTGAAATGGGACACACTCGAATTTTTTGTTTTTTGCAGCACTCTATTGATCACCCTGTACATCATGATAATATTTATCTTACTAAAACTAAATGCAACACAGCTTAAAGTAAAAGAACCGCGGTTTTAAACTTTGTTTTAGATATTCAAAAAAGTTAATTAATAAAAAAGTTACAGCGGTTTGAAAATGGGTTTAAAAATTAAGTGGTACGATCTTTTTGTTGAGCAATTTATATAAAAATAATAAAATACTTTTCTCGGTAACCTTTTAAAATTATTAAACTGAGTTATAAGTACTTACTAATCGTTAGTCAGTAAAATGTTTAGAGGTTTAAGTAACGTTATTAGGGTCTTTGGGAAGCAGCTATATTAGGCAATTACTTTTGTCGTTTAAAGCTAAAAGAATCTTCCAGCCTCGTACAAAAACTTAAAAATTTCTTAATAAATAACTTAACAAACAGTTCTTTTTTAGTTGTTTATTAGCTAATTAGTTCGTGTGGATCCTAAATCAGCCGTACCTGCCAAACAGTAATTGGTAAAAATAAATCTTATACATATAAACTTTTCTAAATTATTGTGTATACCTATATAGTTTTTTCGTTGGTAATTTTCTCAGGTACAGCAACAGAAACATAAAGTCCACGCTTTGCCCTCTATATTTGAAGCTTCATTAGGACATTTTAAATGCATTTTATTAACAAGGTGCAAAATAAAAATACAGTAGAATCATATTAATTTCTGAAGTCAGAATTTAGAACATTTTTTTAATCATGCGTAACTAACTAATTAGAATCATTATAAAACATCATTATGTAAAAGTAGACATATATAATTGGTATGTCCACGAAAAAGGTGTTCAAGAGGAAAAACTATTTTATTTTTGATTTTATCGAAAAAAGCTACTCATGATAAAAAAATTTTGCTACTTCTTAAAGTAAGATTGGGATAAAAACATTTAACATATTTTATACGCTGTGTTCAGAAAATAAAAAAAAATAAAATAAAATGGTACAAGAGTAAAGTGCATTTATTTGAGAAGATATGGAAATAAGTTACTAGGAAAAGTTGTTCAAAAGTAAAAGATAGTTCCTAATACCAATTTTTGAAAAAATCGGCCTACTTTTATTTATTTGCAATTAAATTTATTTTATTATGAATTAAAATTGTTATTATCAATTTTATCAAATTTTTTGCTGTAAAGTAAGGTGACGATACTATGGCTAATGAATTATAAAAGCGAAGTGTTAATAAAGCTTGTCACTATCAACGCCTACTAATACAAAAATGAGTTGGTAATTTGGAATTAGTTATTTGACATTAAAATAATTTTCATTACAAACTAATAAAAGTAGGCCGATTTTTTCGAAAAGTGGTATTAGGAACTGTCTTTTACTTTTGAACGATTTTTCTTAGTAACTTATTTCCATATCTTCTCAAATAAATGCACTTTACTCTTGTACCATTTTAAGTTTTTTCAATTTTCTGAACACCGCGTATAAAATATGTTAAATGTTTCTATCCCAATCTTGATTGATTTGATTGATTGATGAAATAAATACACAAGTTGAGGTTTTGTACGCCTCGACACTGCAGCCTACAGGGCTTGTTGTAACTCTTGTGTATTTGTTTCAGTTAAAAAGGTTTGACACCTTAGACAGGTGTAGTAGCCCTTTTACTGTTCTATTCTGGTCACCAGCCTCCTGGTGGTTAGTGTCCACCATGAGGTTTTGATTTGTTCTCCAGTATGTAAGTGCAGGGCACTCATATATGATGTGAGAGGCTGTCTCTTCCTCTTCGTCACATAGTCTGCAAATGGGTTCTTCTCTATAGATGCCCATAGTGTGCATATGTTTTCTTAGGGTGCAGTGTCCGGTTATTAATCCTGTCACTATTCTAATCTGATTCCTATTTAGTTTTTGTAATTCACTTGTCAATGCTTTCGATGGTGAGTCCAACATTGATTTACTGTGATATTGCCTTGGAATGTGGTTCCAGTATGACTGATGTTGTGTTTGAATCCACCGAGTCATGTAGCCACGAACCGAGGCTTTTGGTATTCCAAAAACAGGTTCAGGACCCACAAACATTGCTGCGGAGTCTCGCCTGGCCAGGGAGTCTGCATTTTCATTGCCCTGTATTCCCCTGTGTCCTGGCACCCAGGAAAGTGTAACTCTGTTGTGATTAGCCAGGTTTAGGAGGCATTGCAGACAGTTCCAAACCAACCTTGAGTTGACTTGTTGGGATGCCAAAGGTTTTATGGCAGCTTGACTATCAGAGAAGACAGTAATGTCCCTTCCCTTATATCTCCTCCTCAAGTTCTCTCGCAGACAAAGTTCAATGGCATATATTGCCGCCTGGAAAATAGTGGCAAATTTCCCCAGGGAAGCATAAGCATTAAACCTGGGGGTCATACCATGTATTCCTGCGCCGGCTCCATTGTCAGTCTTGGATCCATCGGTATACCAAACCAAATTCCGAGACTGACCAGGAGATCGCTCACTACCGCCCCAGGTAAGCTGGGTTTTGTATGGTCTGTGTGTATTTATCCGTTTTGGCATTGTATCATTGCTCATCTCAAATATTGGGTTTGTGATACTGCTCGTTATTCTGGTGTGTCCTAGGGCAGGCCCAGAGCACCAGTTGCCGTTACATTTCAGCCTGTATGCCCCAATCCTCGCCTCCGCCTTAATAATTATACCAAGAGGGGGGAGGCTTAGTAGGGTTTCCATGGCTGCAGTTGGAGTGCTTCTAATAGCTCCCGTTATACGGAGACATGCTAGTCGCTGGAGTTTGGATAACTCCAGCTCTGCTTTTCTCTGTTCTATTTTTGGCCACCAGATAGTTGAACCATAGGTTATCATGGGTCTTACCACAGCAGTGTACAACCAGTGCACTATGCGTGGCTGAAATCCCCAATTCTTCCCCACAGCTCTTTTGGTAGCCATTAGAGCCATTTTGCCCTTATTAATCACATTCTGCATATGTGGATTCCAGGTTAGCTTAGAATCCAGAGTTAATCTAAGATACTTTACCTCCTGGACATAGCCGAGTGTGGTACCGAAGAAGTGAGAATATATTAAATCATCCAGCTTCCTTCGTCTAGTGAAGGGTATTAGCGCAGTTTTGCCAGGATTAACACTAAGGTTTTCCTTGTTGCACCATCCCTCCACAATTCTCAGTGCCCTTTGCATAAGCTCCGAGGTTGTTTTGTTATGCTTCCCCACGACAAGTATAGTGATGTCATCCGCATACCCCCGGGTATAGAAGCCATTATTATTCAGTTTCACCAGAAGTTCGTCAACAACCATATCCCACAGTAGTGGGGATAGAACCCTCCTCTGGGCATTCTTTGACCACTGACACCTCCATTGTTTCGCTGAATAACGTTGCTTGCGCTCGTCTGCCAAGTAACATGTTGTTTATCCACCTACAAATGGTGTCGTAAACATTATGTCTGGCAAGAGCCGCGGCCATTGAGTTGAAGGAGGTTCGATCAAAAGCTCCCTCAATGTCAAGAAATGCAGCAAGTGCGATTTCCTTGTTGCTCAGTGCGAGTTCTAATCTGGTCACCAGGTGATGATGAGCAGATTCGCATGATTTTTCTGACTGATAGGCATGTTGGTTTTTGTGGAGTGGCCTCTCTGTAAGAGAGTTTTCCCTGACATACCTGTCGATCAGTTTTTCCATTGTTTTTATCATAAAAGATGACAATGTAATTGGTCTAAGTCCCTTTGCCTGGGAGCAGTCCTTAACCGGCTTTGGAATGAAGACCATTTTAGTCTGCTTCCATGCATTGGGCAAATAGCTCGTAGCTAGGCTTGCACGGAAGAGTTTGCAAAGCAGTGGAACTAGGGTTTGCTTTTCCTGCTGATATAGTAGTGCTGGGATTATCCCATCAGGTCCAGGTGCTTTGTAGGCTTCGAATAATTCAATTGCCCACTCGATTTTCATTGAAATATCTCTTGTTTGCATTTGTTAGCAAAATAATTTTTGTGAATGCTTGCTCATCTAGTGCAATCAATTTGTTTTTTAACGGATTGGTCTTAAATAAAAATTTTTATAGAGTAGGAGTTCCAGTAAATTTTTCTCCTTTAATATAAATATCCGGTCCGTTAAATTCAAGCCGAGAATCACCAAAAGTTAGATGATCGGTGGTTAAATCATGTTTTAAATATGTTCGATTGTACTCGTTTTCCGTATTAGTTATAAATACTTTCACATATTCTCTCGGTAGGGATCATACAGATCTAGATATTCCCTAAAGGATTCTTCCGCAATGCTATCCATTTGAACAGGATTAAATTGAGGATCGACTCTAAACTCGTCGTCAAAGTAACTTTCTTCAAGGTTATGTTCATACATAGTTCTGTTTAAATCAGCTTCCTCGCCATCGTTCATATCCTGAGCCATTGATGAACTGTCTTCTCGTGTCTCGGCATCAATTGAATTATCGTTATATTCTTCCTCTTCTTGAGCAGCTAGCTCGTCATGTTTTTGAACAGGACCAGTAAAATTAAGTGGGAATCGTGGTTTTTTTATTACTGTCGAAGAAAAGTTTTCACTTTGCCGTATTTTTACAGACTTGGTGTAAATGGTGTAGATTGTTTACCATACTGCATCGACTCGGATATTAGTTTTGCCAAAGGTCTATACGTATTCTCCAATGTAACAGCATTTTCATAACGGCCAGCTTTAAGAGAATCATAAGTAAGTGATGCAGTTGAGCGAAAAGAAAACGAGCAATCCACTAGTTTTATGAAATCGTTATTGCCAGAAAAAAAGCAAATAGCTACAGAAAATATGAAACAAAGGAAACGAGACGTCTGATAAAATGTTAAAATATTCGGATGAAAAATGGCGCCAAAATGTTCTGACCAATCAAAATACTTTCGGATGATCGGATCGTCTAAAATCGGACGCATGAGACTCCGGCTTAACTACGAAAGAACTTCAACGGTTAGTTCTTTTACAGCTGTACCATACAAGTCTAGTGCAGAAAGAATACTACCAAATGAAAATGGAAATGATGAGGCAAAAGGAATCATTACGAAAGACTATTGATGATGGAGATGCAACATATTACACCTTGTAAATAATACACACATGTTTTTGTACTTTTTGAAAAATAACAAGACATTGAAATAAAGGTACCTATGTTTTATTTTCTTTCCCTAATTATTTGCAAACCTAGTAGAACTTTTTTTAGAATTAAATATTTTAGAAATAAAGAGAAATATTATAGTGAAAATTCTATAAAATACAGTAATGTCGTATATGTTTCAATTTACAATAAACTTTATTTTTAGCTTTAATTACAGCGGCAGTTATAAACTTAATTATTAAAATTGTTTATCAAAATGATGAGGCAAAAGGAATCATTACGAAAGACTGTTGATGATGGAGATGTAACATATTACACCTTGTAAATAATACACACATGTTTTTGTACTTTTTGAAAAATAACAAGACATTGAAATAAAGGTACCTATGTTTTATTTTCTTTCCCTAATTATTTGCAAACCTAGTAAAACTTTTTTTAGAATTAAATATTTTAGAAATAAAGAGAAATATTATAGTGAAAATTCTATAAAATACAGTAATGTCGTATATGTTTCAATTTACAATAAACTTTATTTTTAGCTTTAATTACAGGGCAGTTATAAACTTAATTATTAAAATTGTTTATCAAAAGATGAGGCAAAAGCAATATTACGAAAGCTGTTGATGATGGAGATGCAAATATTACACTTTGAAATAACACATATTTTGTACTTTTGAAAAATAAAAGAATTAAATAAAGTACCTATGTTTTATTTTCTTTCCTAATTATTTGCAAACTTAGTAGAACTTTTTTTAGAATTAAATATTTTAGAAATAAAGAGAAATATTATAGTGAAAATTCTATAAAATACAGTAATGTCGTATATGTTTCAATTTAAAATAAACTTTATTTTTAGCTTTAATTACAGCGGCAGTTATAAACTTAATTATTAAAATTGTTTATCAATGAGGCAAAAGAAATCATTACGAAAGGCTGTTGATGATGGAGATGCAACATATTACACCTTGTAACTTTTTTAGAATTAAATATTTTAGAAATAAAGAGAAAAAATATTATAGTGAAAATTCTATAAAATGCAGTAATGTCGTATATGTTCAATTTAAAATAAACTTTATTTTCAGCTTTTATTACTAAAATTGTTTATCACGATACTCAAATTTCTTCTGATTTCTTGTCCCTGATGACGAAGATGAAGATCAACTTGATCATTATAATCATGTTCATGTTCTGGCATCTCATCTGCAATTGGTTCGAAATCATCAGGATCATTTAAAGTTTTTGCAACGTTGTGGAGCACAACGCAAGCAACAATTGTTTTGGGGACATCTTCCAATTTAACGCGACAAACGTACTGTAAGATAGGGAATCTGCGTTTAGTTGGCCAAATCATCGCTCAATTGTTACTCTCTCCGATTTTAAAAGTTTGTTATACTGAAGCTCACCACCAGGGGCAGGATTTCTGAATGGAGTCATAAGCCAAGGCTCTATATCATATCCATCATCAGCAAGCAGCATAACCTTGCTTTTATTTTGTAATTGTAATCTCACTTGTGAATTTTTCCTTATTCTGGAGTCGTGCACAGATCCAGGCCAACTAACGTCGACGCTAGTAAACATTTCTCTGGCATCACAAGTGGCCTGCACATTTGGAGTAGGATTACCTTTTCGATTAATGTACTCGTCTCCATGGCGATTTAGTTTCAGGATTCCTACGTGGGTACAATCAATAATACCAATTGCTGTTGGAAACCTATACTTGCTTTACCATAACTGTTTGGCTTCCATTAGTTTATTATTACTAGTTGGAAAATTTATCCATTTGTCTGATTGCGCAATTAGGCTGTCAACTACTTCGGTCACAGTACGAGATACCGTAGCTAGACTAACACCAAGTTCTTGACCGATGCCTTTTTGATAGCCAGGGTCACTGAGATAACGTTTCATTTTAAGATCGGACGACAACGCACCTCGCCGAGTTTCTTCATGTCTACCCAAAAATCTATTCGTAATCCATTGTAAATTTCCTTCTTTGAAACGGTATAATGCTTTAAAATCCCGAACGTGTTGATAAGCGGGGCTGGTACTATTTTACCTCCCTCACATCCACCAGATCTGCCATCGCGCTAGTACAGACCATTTACTACGAAGCCAAGTCTGCTACTGACCACACTCAGAATTGTTGAAGGATATCCTTTCCATTTAAAGCAGAAGAAAGTTTATGAATACCGATTTATTTTTATATGGAGGATATGCTTATACTCTAATAAGTAGAAGGTTTTACTATAATTTTATGAATACAAGCTGAGGCATTTCCTTCATATTTTGAAAGTATAGGCATATACTTTTTTTTATGAATACGGCTCAATGATTTGGTCCGCAAACGGCCTGTTCCCTATTGCAAAGTTTCTGGATTTCTTTATTTCTTAAGTTTCACACATCTTGTGCTTCAAAAATTATTTAATCCGTATAACTTATTAAAAGACTTCTATTTTTAGTTTGTTATCTTTTTATTAAGTTACAAATGTAAAAACATTCTGTTGGTGCAGTATAATAATTTACTTTTAACCGACAAAAAGGTTCTTAAATGGACACAAAAATATTATGTATATTTCTTTCCATACAAATTATTGCCGCTCAAAGGGTGGACGTCACAACTAAGCTTTGGCAATAAATAAAATTAAAAGAATTATCTAAAAAAAAATTGAGAAAATTGTGTGTGTCAAGTGGTTTCTTAGATATTCGATTTTGAAAATAGACCAGTTTACTGCTAATTGAGTGACTTATTAACACATCAAAATGAAAAAAATATATATATAAAAAAAAAAATTTTTTTATATATATATATATATATATATATATATATATATATATATATATATATATATATATATATATATATATATATATATATATATATATATATATATATATATATATTATATATATATATATATATATATATTTTTATATATATATATATATATTATATTATATATATATATATATATATATATATACATTACTGTATTTTTTATAGAATTTTCACTATAATATTTCTTTATTTCTAAAAATATTTAATTCTAAAAAAAGTTCTACTAAGTTTGCAAATAATTAGGGAAAGAAAATAAAAATAGGTACCTAATGTCTTGTTATTTTTCAAAAAGTACAAAAATATGTGTGTATTATTTACAAAGTGTAATATGTTGCATCTCCATCATCAACAGTCTTTTTAATGATTCCTTTTTTCCTTCATCATTTTGATAAACAATTTTAATAATTAGTTTATAAACTTGCCCTTTAATTAAAGCTAAAAATAAAGTTTATTGAAAATTGAAACAATACGACATTACAGTATTTTATAGAATTTTCACTATAATATTTTTTTTTATTTCTAAAATATTTTAATTTTAAAAAAGTTTTACTAGGTTTGCAAATAATTAGGGAAAGAAAAAATATTACTTATAATGTCTTTTATTTTTCAATTTTTTAATTAATATTAAAAATATATATATATATATATATATATATATATATTATATATATATATATATATATATATATATATATATATATATATATATATATATATATATATATATATATATATATATATATATTATATATATATATATATATATATATATATATATATATATATATATATATATATATATATATATATATATATATATATATATATACCGCTTGATTGTTAGTTTTTTGTAATTAGAATCTTGTGACAGTATTTTAGTTTCTTTAAAATTAAATTCATTTTTTGTGTTTGAGATTCGTGTTTATGTAGGGCTTTTTTTTTCTTTCGTATTGGACTTTTTAAAGGTGTAAATAACGAGTTTACTAAATTATGTGCTTTATGACAAACAACCACGTTATACTTGGAAAGAATGGTTTTATTTTTTGTGAAAGACCATCAATATAACGCATAGCTATGTATTTGTTTTCTTCCTTGTTCATATCTTTCGGAGTTTTTTGTAATTTATTGTAAAATAAATATGGTCTCTGGTTGATAACCCTAGATATGGTGTTTTCGGGGTAGTGGTTGTTTACTAAGGTCTGCTTTACTTTTTGTGAAATTTCTGGTCGATATTCCGCAGAGGTTACTGGACTCAATTACGAAATACTGAATGTTCCACTGATCTTTGAATTTTCGGCATTCACTATCAATTTTTCGCTTCTTTTCCATACTAGGTACTAATTCACACACAAAAGCAACAATTCAAATCAAAATACTGTTATAAAGATGTCTTAAACTTAAACACCCACAAACACGTTTTAAGGAGGTATGCAATATTTTATTTAACAACAGTGTCATAGGAACTGACTTGTGGTTGCGCCACTAGCCTTCTTATATATTCCAATTACTGCCATCTAGAAGTGAGTGGAAGACACCAGAACTTTCTCGAACCAACGAGATTATTCTGTACGTGCTATTAGCGCCATCTGTTAGCGATAGAAGGTACTACCTATTTCCGCTTGTGTCCACCAGATGTCGTGTCACGTTACTCCTCATGTCTCGTACTCTACGACTAATCTAGAAATTACAGATAATGACAGGAAAATTAATAATATGCAGTGTTGCCGTTTTGCGGACTTTAGTCCGACTTTCAGCCTTTTTTAAACGTTGTGTACTTTTTCGGGGCTTTTTTTCATCAGTGGACTATTTCACTTCTTACCACCGGCAACAATGATAATATGGTTTTGGCCCTCGGAACTTACTGGAGTAATCAGTATGGCCCTAAGGCTGGAAAGTTTGGAGACCCCTGCTGTAGATAATCATTTATTGCAGTTATTTCGTACGATCCAGTGGGGATTTCCAAAGTAATATCACCAACATAAAATTTATTATTGGTTTTATCAATATTGGGGATAGCATTAAAAGTTTCTAAATTAATTAGACCAAGTTCATACTGGCTAGTTTCATCCCTCAGATCAAGAGGGGGAGTATAATTAGCTTTTAAAATTGAACTGTTACCACTCAAACTAAAGGTATGCATGATGGCTCAATTAAGACTGAAGAAATATTCTGTATTTATATGTATTTATAAGGCTTCAAATATAAACCTAGACCACCCTTGTAATGCCCTAAATATAAACCGTTTCCAGTTTTCCCAAGTGCTATGGATTCCATTGTTTCGTTATGTCGCTGAGACTCCTTCAACTTGGCTGCAGCATTCCTAGCATTGTTCACTGCATTTATTATCCCCGCAGTTCCTCCGCTAAGAGCGCCAATTGCGCTTAAACCGGCAAAAAGTGGTACTAAAAATGGTAGAAAACCTCCGATTTTGGGGAGATGCCTGTAGGATGAACTTTTTCCACACCAGTAAATGCTTTTAAAGTTACTTCAGCAGCTGATGTGAGGTCGTGAGGTTTTTCAGCATAGAGTGCATCCCTCGCTTTGTGAAAAGCAGTCATGAAAGGAATACCTTTGCCTCTTCGAGCAGTAATTTTCTTGTTTGGTTTCTTTTTAAACTTCTGCATGTCTGCACAGTACAAACTCTTAAGTAATACTAACTGTTATATAAGAATATTAACTAATAAATACATACCTCTCTATACTCTGCAGTCATTGTTCATCAACTAGTTATTACAATAACACGCATCTAAAGTTAAGAATATTAACTATTAAATACCAGCTTCTCTATACTCTTTAGTCATTGTACATCAACCAGTCATTACGATAACACGCATCTAGGAGGCTACTTGAAGAAAAAGGGATCCTTGGTTAATAAAAATATAGTTATTTAGAAAAACAGGGCTGTTATTTGAAAATACAGGGCTGTTATTTGGAAAAACAGGGCTGTTATTTGGAAAAACAGTGCTGTTATTTGAAAATACATGGCTGTTATTTAAAAAACAGTGCTGTTATTTAAAAAACAGTGCTGTTATTTAAAAATACAGGGCTGTTATTTAAAAATACAGAGCTGTTATTTGGAAATACAGTGCTGTTATTTAAAAATACAGGGCTGTTATTTGAAAATACAAGGCTGTTATTTGAGAATACAGGGCTGTTATTTAGAAAAACAGGGCTGTTATTTGAAAATACAGGGCTGTTATTTAAAAAACAGTGCTGTTATTTAAAAATACAGGGCTGTTATTTGAAAATACAGGGTTGTTATTTGGAAAAACAGGGCTGTTATTTGGAAAAACAGTGCTATTATTTGAAAAACAAGTGCTGTTATTTAAAAAACAGTGCTGTTATTTAAAATACAGGGCTGTTATTTAAAAATACGGGGCTGTTATTTGGAAAAACAGGGCTGTTATTTGGAAAACAGGGCTGTTATTTGAAAAAACAGGGCTGTTATTTGAAAATACAGTGCTGGTATTTGGAAATACAGTGCTGTTATTTAAAAAACAGTGCTGTTATATAAAAAAACAGTGCTGTTATTTAAAAATACAGGGCTGTTATTTAAAAATACAGGGCTGTTATTTGGAAATACAGTGCTGTTATTTGGAAATACAGTGCTGTGGTTTGAAAATACAAGGCCGTTATTTGGGGGAGAGGGGCTGTTGTGGGGGAAGGGAGAGGGACTGTTGCTGGGAAAAAATTATTAACACTTAAACCTCAATAATTTAAAAGAAGGTTTCTGCAGCCATGGATTTGAACAAGCTTGATAAGGATGTTAAATGCAGAATAATTGAAGCTTCCAATAGTATCCGTAAAAAATATTTGGATTTAAAGCGGGAATTGGGTGAGCAAGCCGAGGTGCAATTTAAAGAATATCAGAACTCCAGTGATCAGCGACCAGAAAAGAAGCGGAGTTTGCAAACAGATCCAAACATTCTTCAACTCCTTGACGAACATCGCGAATGTAAAAGACTATATGATTCTCTGAAAGCTGGCCGTTATGAAAATGCTGTTACATTGGAGAATACGTATAGACCTTTGGCAAAACTAATATCCGAGTCGATGCAGTATGGTAAACAATCTACACCATTTACACCCAAGTCTGTAAAAAGACGGCAAAGTGAAAACTTGTCTCCGACAGTAATAAAAAAAACCACGATTCCCACTTAATTTTACTGGTCCTGTTCAAAAACATGACGAGCTAGCTGCTCAAGAAGAGGAAGAATATAACGATAATCCAATTGATGCCGAGACACGAGAAGACAGTTCACCAATGGCTCAGGATATGAACGATGGCGAAGGAGCTGATTTAAACAGAACTATGTATGAACATAACCCTGAAGAAAGTTACTTTGACGACGAGTTTAGAGTCGATCCTCAATTTAATCCTGTTCAAATGGATGGTATTGCGGAAGAATCCTTTAGGGAATATCTAGATCAGTATGACCCGCTACTGAGAGAATATGTGAAAGGATTTATAACTGATTCGGAAAAAGAGTACGATCGCACATATTTAAAACATGATTTAACCACCGATCATCTAACTTTTGGTGATTCTCGGCTTGAATTTAACGGACCGGATATTTATATTATAGGAGAAAAATTTACCGGAACTCCTGGACTATATGAACTTTTATTTAAGACCAATCCATTAAAAAACAAATTGACCGCACTAGATGAGCGAGCATTCACAAAAATTATTTTGCTAACAAATGCAAACAAGAGAAATTTAGATGAAAAGTAACAACCTGCTGAAAATAGAGGTATTAAATATATGCTAACAATTAAACCATTACATGAACATATAAAGGAGGAACATGTAAGAAAGCAGAGAGAACGTGACAAGCAATTACGAATTACACGTGCACAACAGCCTCGGGGTTATGGATTACCAATCGATAGTCAGTCTGGTTTCTTACCTGATTACAAAACATTTTCCAATAATAAAATTGACTACGTTAACTGGGATGATCCCAATGAGCTTGTGGATAGATTAAAATTGTTAATGGCAAGTAAGGTAGCTGGAAATAACTGTCATGAAAACGAGATTAAAAGTATTCTTGAAGAGTTAAGAGAAGCTGGTATCATTGAATAAACTGATTGGACATAGTAACATAGTATCATTAGCACGATGACCTCGACAAATTCGGACGTAATTTAACACATCCCTATCGTCTAGCAAAAAAGCTTAAAAGAGAAAATGATTTGAAAGATATTCCTGAAAAGACTTTGTATGGTTACATGAATATAATGTTGACTTGCGAAAAGGGTTCATCAAGGTACCTTTTTATAAATGGTTTAAAATTTGACTATTATATGTTTCCTATTAAGATTGGAATAATTGAATATGTTAACATTGACTCACCTGTAAAAACTTTTATTAACAAAAAAGAATATAAAGTACCAAGCGATTTACTGCAGCAAGAGTTAAAATTTGCTGATAAAATTACGTTTTTAGGAGATAAACTTAAATCACATACTAAAATATCTGTGAGTTTGTAATTAAATATCTTATTTCATAGGTTTGGTATATAAAACATCTTTGTAATTTTAGGTTAAGTATAGTTAGTAGAATGTAGTATTGTAATTTTATGTTAAATGTAACAATGTGGCTTAAATAAATTAATTTAATATATACAATGTGTTTTATTATTCAAAAATTATGGTTTAAATTATACGAGCTGAATATAAGGCTCTACACCCCACGCCTAAGCCCCAGGCCTGGTGGTTAAGCGTGGGCCCCTGCATGTTAGGTTTGGCCCGTTTGACAGCTGACAGGCGCCATTTTTTAACGCATGCACAGTGCTCTAAAATAGTAGTAGCCTAAGATTCCTAATTATTTACGTCTCTTCTACTATACACAATTTAACCAATGCTATTTAATATGCCCCGGTGGTCGCAAGGTTTAAGGCGTTGGTATCAGGACGAGGTGCTAGGTGGTTCGAATCCTGCTAGGTTATTATGTATTTATTTATTTAATTATTTTCGTCACTTCTACTATTCAACTATTTCACAACAATATCTAATATTCTCCCGTGGTGCAATGGTAGCGCAGTGGACTTTATGATGTATTTAATTATTTCGAAAATGGGCCCTGATGACGTCAGGTTAATAGCAGCTAATAACTTAATATGGCGGTGATATTACTCTACAAAACTAAGATGACATGTGACAGGTGAAGTTAACATCAATAAAGCAATTAGTATCGGCGTACTCTGTGCTTGATTGAATCAAGATCCAGGCAAGGTCCTATGAAGGGAGACAGGCCATAGTAGTAAGCGCCAGAACCACAGTAGAGATAGTAGTAAGCGCCAGAACCATAGTAGAAATAGTAGTAAGCGCCAGAACTATATTAAAGATAGTAGCTAGCGCCAGGGAACGACGTGAAGTTAGCTCCGGATGGTTATAAAAATGCAGGATTTCGTCCCCATGTTAAATCCCATAAGAAAGTGGTCCAGAACGAACATAGCTATATCTACTGATCTAGAAAATTTATTTGGTTGTTTTTTTATATTTCTATTGTGAATTGTAACTTGGGATGGAAGTTATTAAATGCATTTAAAATATCGTTAACCTTATCTTGTGGTACTGCTGTTAAACAGTCATCGACAAACCTTTTAAAGAAAATTATATTAAAGTCTAGGTTTTTAATTACATTTTCTTCCAAATATTCCACCACGAGCTGTGCTACTGTAGTAGAAGAGATGGGCGAACCCATTGCACAACCATCTAACTGTTGGTAAAATGTATTTGCATATTGAAAATAATTATTATTTAAAGCTAGGTTTGTGCCTTCGATAAAATCATAAAGGTTAAGTTATGTATGTTCTTTTAAAAGATTCCATTTTTGGGTTATTATTTTTGAAACAAGTTCGTTTGGAATATTGGTATATAAAGATATCACATCAAGAGATATTAGTGAATAGTTATTAGGTATATCAACAGTATCAATAAACTGTTTAAACTTGAAAGAGTCTATAATATAATATTCATTTTGTCCGCAAATTTTGGATAAACAGTTGGAAAGATATTTAGATATTTTGTAAAACGGCGATTGGATACAGGAAACTATTGGTCTTAGAGGTATGCCTGTTTTGTGTAATTTCGGAAGGCCGTATATTTTGGGAGCTACCACGTTATGAATCATAAGATTTTTGGCCTCACATTCTGAAAGAACTTTTTTATTCAGAAGCTTTTTAATAAAATTATTATTTTTGACTTGAAAGGAATTTGTACTATCTGTCCTTAATTTTTTATAGGTGGTTGTATCATATCACAAAAAATAAAACACATTCTTTCCAAGTATAACGTGGTTGTTTGTCATAAAGCACATAATTTAGTAAACTCGTTATTTACACCTTTAAAAAATCCAATACCAAAGAAAAAAAAGTCAAACCTCATTTACTCCATTCCATGCCTAAATTGTCCTAAAAAATATATTGGAATGACGACACAATGCTTAGAAAATAGACTTAACGGACATAGATATACCAAAAATGCTTCAACTGCCCTACATAAACACGAATCTCAAACACAAAAAATGAATTTAATTTTAAAGAAACTAAAATACTGTCACAAAATAAACTATTAACGACAAAAAAGATATTAACAATCTTAGTCAAATCTATTTTAACTTAATAAATCCATAAATGTTTTACAATCAGATATTAATACACTTATCACACTGTATTAACAATATTTAAAACAGCGACCACTTTCCTGTATACAGCATATCGAAAAACAAATATGCAAATAGCAAGCCTTTATCTCTTTTTGGTTCCTTTATTTAAAAAAATATCAATAAAATAAAAATTAAATCAAACGGACATAGATTTAAAATAATTGTTTTAGTTATAAAAATGTATCAGAACTCCAAGGTAGGCATCCTGTTTAAATTATTTTATTATGTACCTGATTGTTAGAACTTTTTAAATGTTGATTTTAAAATTGTAATTCGTTTCATGTTTTACACTAATCTTTTAATACTGTAAAAATGTTGTGTGATGTTCTGTTTTAATCATGTTTTGATTTTAATTCTATTTTTTAGATACTTACGCTTGAAAAAGCACAATAAATAATGTGCGAAACGTTGCAATAAACTTCCACCATTTGCTTTATTAAGCTATTTTTTGAATTTTGGAATTTTGCAACTTTCTAAATTGGACATGGTTAGTTCCGTAAATACACAACTTTGCCATAATTTAACCAACTTCATATCTCTTACGGTTTCCGAATCCCCATGCATGCACTCGAATCTGTGGCATATATATATATATATATATATATATATATATATATATATATATATATATATATATATATATATATATATATATATATATATATAATATTTAATTTTTTTATAGGTTTTTTCTTTTTGGTCTTTTTTTTAAACAAAACACTATTTGTGTTTAATTATATTTATTTTATACATGACGTTTGGCCATTTTTTGGCCTTTTTCAAATTTAAAAATATAAAAGAGATGCTTTCAAAAATCGTTAACATAGTAAAAAAATAACACCCTAGAACATAGATAACAAAGTAAATAACAATTTTTAAACAAAATAACTTTACATTTTCACCAACAGACATTTAATCTACTGTGCGTTTTTTAACAACAGATGTATACTTTAATAAGGTTACTAAATCTTTTTTGTCGTTGATGGCACCCTTTTTTTTTTTCTCTTTTCATTTCAGGAATTCCCTTTTTTGTG
>JAHBCN010007535.1:0-42958 GCA_019359885.1 Listronotus oregonensis | reverse complement strand
TACACATCTTAGTATTTTGTTTTGATATCTCTGAAGGCGAGTCATCTGTGTGTCAGAGATGCTGCACCATACTGGAGACGCGTATGTTAGTATTGGTCTGATCATTTGCTTGTAAATGATCAGTTTGTTTTGGGGTGAAAGACTGGATCTAGGACAAAGCATTGCATAGAGTGCATGCATTGCTGCATATGCTCTATGCAATACATGGTTAATATGTTGTTTAAAGGATAGGCGTGCATCTATGATGACACCTAGGTACTTAAGGGTATTTTGAGGTTTTAGGTAGCTATTATTAATTTTAATTGGTACATTAATTTTATTGTTTGTGATCTTTTTAGTTAAAATTAAACATTCACTCTTATCTTCATTTATATTAATTTTCCATTTTTCATACCAAGGTTTTAAATAGTGGAGGTGGTACTGTATGTGTGTCTTGGCTACGTTTGCAGCGAACGAGTGCGAATATATTAGCGCATCGTCGGCGAAAAGTGCCACCTTAGTTGAGGGATATTTGGGCATGTCAGCTGTATATAAATTATAAAGTTTTGGTGACAATACAGTGCCTTGCGGCACCCTGCATGTGTTTTTCTTCATGTAGATAGTGTGTTTTCCACTTTCACTTGAAATTTTCTGTTACTTATATATAAAGTGTAGTAAATGTAACCAAATACATTGGTAATTTATGTATTTTTATAAGCTTATATATTAAGCCATTGTGCCACACCGTGTCAAAGGCTCTCTTAATATCGAGGGCCAATAACACGGTATTTTCTTTATTATTAATTTTATTTAATGCTCCTGTAGTACTCTAAAAATTAGCATTGTAGTATTGTGGCTATCTCGGAATCCAAATTGTTCATTTGGGAAGTTAGAATCAAAATATTTTTAAATTTAAAAAGAACAGCTTTCTTGACTTCGATAGCCCATTTACAAGTTATTGGTCTATATGACTCTGGCAATCTGGGATTTTTTCCCGGTTTTAGTAGTGGTACTATAATCGCTTCTTTCCATATTTGTGGAAAGTGTTGCAGGTATATTGTACTATTTATAATATATACAAGCTGTACAAGGGTTTTAGTGGGATGTTTTTGATAAGGATGTTGGCTATCCCGTCAGGGCCTGGAGCTTTATTATTGCGAAGTTGAGTTATTATTTTAATAACATCCTTTGGCCTGACAAAGATTTTAGGTAGGATTGATGGAGGTATGGGGTATTTCTGGTGGATTACGGAATTAACCAAGGTGGTTATTTCGTTGTGTTCGTCACTTTCTATTTGGAGTAGTATTATAGATACTCTCCAAATAGTCAGATAGTCGGTTTGCTTTCTGTGCGTCTGTTTGTGGTTCTCCACTATTTATAGTCGGTATCTTGTTAAATTTGTTTCTAAGCGTTTGGTCAGACGCCAAAGAGTTATTTGCACTGACAAGTTCTCTAAGACCTCCGCCCAAAGCCTTATTTTTATGTTCGTTTATTTTTGACGGATGGTTCTTTGCATTTCTTGCAGTGCCATCCGTCTTGCCCTGTCTAAGTCTTTGCCACCTTTTTCTCAGATTATTTTTAAATCTGATTGAGGTGGCAATATCGTCGTATTTTGTCTTCTTTGTCTTGTATTTTTATTTTTATGGCTATCCTATCTCTAGCAGACTGAAGGTTTTCTGTTAATTTTTGAACTTCTTGTTCGAGTTGTGTCGGATTTTCTATTTTATTATTAATAGTTGTTTTGTTGTTTAATATGTCTCTAAACTGCCTCCAGTCTGCGTTTTTGTAGGACCAAATTGTTCGTTCGTTGTCTACCTCCCTCTGATCTCCCCAACAAAGTAGTAGGGGTAGATGATCAGACGAGAGTTCGTCAAGTGTTTGTATGTCAGGTAAGTTAAGTATGTTTTTGTTTAACCCGATATCTATATATGTTGGTGACATACCATTCATCGGGTAGTGTGTCGGTTTGTCTGTCGTTAGTATTTGTATGTCATTCTCTATGGCATAATCATAAATCACAGATCCGTTTCTGTTATTTCTACGATTGTGCCATAGATTATGCCGAGCATTCAGATCACCAAGTATGGCTGAGAGGCTGGTACGCTGCCCCTACACCAGCTCGCCACACAAGTATTATTATAAATGACGAAATTATGTTTACTAACATCTGTTTTTCACCATGGAAATCTATTTTTTTCATTAAATCAGCTTGTGCTGACTTTTTGGGGAATAATTAAAGTGACACTGACTATTTTTTGTTATATTTTTCAACTAATTAGACAACATTTGCGAAATCCAATGTTTTGATATACATGTGGCACCCACTTGGTGTAGTTGTCCATTTCGTGAACTGGATGTCCAGTTTGTGAAGTGGAATCAGATAGTTTAATAGTATATTACATACCCAGATGGAAAGTGTTCATTTCTGTCGAGAGATGCGTTAGTAGACCAAGGCGCAGCCGAGGTCTACTATACTTCTCGAGACAGAAATAAAACTTTCCACCGAGGTTTGTATACTATTTTATTTACAACCACTTTATTCATTTCCTATTATTTAAAATTGAAATTATGAAAATTGATCCGGTAATAATTTTATTAGGCGGCCGTGCTTCGCAATTTATATCGTTGTCATGGTAACGGGTTGTCAAAGTGTCAATACATACAGTGTAAGATAGACGCTTTAAATTTGAATAGTAATTTGTTTTAATTTCTCAAATCCAAAAAAATGTTATCAGGTGAGAAATTTGAGTTTGCTGCTACACCACCAGAAATTCGAGAATATTATTATTATTATTAGAATGCGTATGTTCGTATGTCACTATACCATTTTGAAATATGAATTTTCACTTATAATATCCCTAGTGCATAAATTATTACCGGAAATTTTTTTGAGGTCACGAATATTTTGAAAATTTTCTTAAAATATTCGTGACCGAAGAAAAATTTCCGGTAAAAATTTTGAACCCAGTATAAATTTCGAAAATGTTGGATATTTTTATTACAAATGACAAAAAGTCAAACTAACAAGCTTTTTCTTAAATAAAACAAAATGCAAATTCCCAACTTTAGTTATATATAACCTTTATAAAAATCTTATATTTCCATCTTTTATCAACGTTAATCTACTAATATTAGTGGAACATCATTTACTTTTGATAATTATGACTCTTAAATACCCCACTTCAAGATTTTATGCTTAACAAAATGAAGCTTTTTTCTTAGTAAATTAAAATGCAAATTCCCAACTTTAGTTACATATAACCTTTATAAATAACTTAAAGACATCTTATATTTCCGTCTTTTATCCACTTTAATCTACTAATATTAGTGGAACATCATTTACTTTTGATAACTTTTGACTTTTAAGTACTACTTCAAGATTTTATGCTTAACAAAATGAAGCTTTTCTTAGTAAAAAAAAAATGCAAATTTCTAACTTTAGTTGCATAGAATCTTTATAAATAATTTAAAGGCATCTTATATTTCCATCTTTTATTAACTTTAATCTACTAATATTAGTGGAACATCAGTTACTTTTGATTATTAGTCTGAAGTAAGCCCTATCTATGTCTTGTTTCGCTGATGCGTTAAAAACGTCTAGGCGGCCATGAAATGTAAAAAGAACGTAGTAATGGCAGCTAGACTTACAAAATGTCAACTACGTAAAAAATAGATTATTAGGTACTATCTAATTATTAAAAAAAAGAAACGACAACAGAAAAAGTATACCTAGTTGTATAGTATAAAAATGGCTTTAGACTTAAAAAAATACGGATTGTGTAGTTTGTGCAAAGAATATTCAGACATTAAAAAATACCATCGTCATCTTCCTATTTATCAAAATGCATTGAAGATCTTAAGTACGAAGAAACCACGGATGAAAAACTGTTTACAAGAACCCAAGAATATCTAGTAAAATCTTCAAAAGGTAAATTTAATAAAATATCTAAATTCAAATTAAATAAACTTGTGTCTAAATATTTTATATATTTTACTAAACATAGACATTTACAATTTTCCCGAGCAAATTTCAGTTTTAAGTCCTATTTATTCTCCATTAAAACGAGAAAATTTTTTGTTAGAATTTGACACATCATAGAATTTAGTTACAAACATTTGTTATTAAATTTCTTATTTAGTATTAATGTAATAAATAATTTTTTAAACATTTGACAAATCAAATTTGCATAAATTTTTATTTTTATAAGCAAAAAATATTCACATTAATATGCTTTTTTATGTAAAAAAATGGTAATAATTCTACATAAATAAGGCACTGTAATTCCCGCGTCATTATTTTGAATATTTTGACGTTTCAAATGTGACAGGGAAATTTCCAGTGTAATTTCGCCGGAAGTGCTAGTGGATGAATATTTCCGGAAATTTTTGTCGTTGCCATGGAGATGATTGTAAATAAAAGCTTCTGATTGGTTGGAAAGAGTAGGTTCAAAATTTTCAATGAAATTACAAAAAAATACTTTCCAACCGGGTGGAAAGTAAAGTAAAAAAACGTCAACTTTCCACCTTTCAAAGATAGGTGAAATGTCATTATAACATGCATGGTTGTAAATAATAATATTTTATTTCACTATTTGGACAATTTTTATGTCCAATTCATGAAATGGGATATGTAATTTTTCCACTTAGAAAAGCGAGACTATATTACACCATCTGGACACAAAAATCATCCAGTTCCTGTACTATATATTTGGCATTTGTCCACTTAGTGAAACAATCAGTCGTCGGTGTTTTAAATGGCATAACCATTATATTGAACTATTAAAGCAAAAATGTTTAATATCAAAGATAATTTAATACGCTTCTTGATCAACATTACACGGAAAAACTAACCACAACTAACCAAAAATGTTGGGTCATTGCATTGTATTACAGTAAATAGATAAATGCCAAATATACAATACAGGAACTGGATGATTTTTGTGTGTGGAAAAATGGTATTTCTATTTCATGAACTGGACAAAAATATTGACCAGATGGTAAAATAAAATATAATTACACTATCTGATTCCACTTCATGAACTGGACATTCAGTTCACGAAATGGATAATTACGCCATGTGAGTGCGACATACATATATCGAAGTGCTAATAATATTGCAAGCATTGCAAGCACAGCTAATAATAATAAGCCAAATCGAATAATTAATAACAAAAGTTAATATTAAAAATTTGTTAAAGGTCTTTGATTTTATAAACAAATATTGATCTCATAAAGTGGTTTTACCTCTTGGGGTATTTATTTTAAGGAAAATGGAGAAGACTGATTATTAACGTGTGTATTACGAATCAAATATCATGACAGGGAGCTATTGGCTAAGCAGTCTTTATTAATGCTACTTAAAAACCAAGTGCACATGAATGAAATATCGATCTTTTTATATGTAAATTCAAAATTGGGTTAAAAAAAGCTATAAAAGGGTTTTAAAATATAACACTGGCCGAAAGCGGTCTATGGGGTAGCTGATTACGATGAGAGGGTCGGTTAACCTCAATTACGAGAGGTTTAAGGTCATTTAAAGGTTAAGTAAAGAAAAAACCATTGGAAAAATTTGGAAAAATTCAATATTTTTGAGGTCGCTGAATCCAAATCCGACGTTTATTTACACTTTGTATATACCTAAAAACATACATTTTTCCATATTTTTTCTACGCTTTTTTCTCCACTTGACCTTTAAATGACCTTAAACCTGACTTTATGAAGGCTAACTGACCACAAAATCCGATTTGTCGACCTCGAAAACATACGTACGAATTTTTTTAGATTTTTTAAATCGTACACCATTCTTCTCCCAAAAACACTCTAAAATGACCTTAAATGACCTTTAGGGTAAATGTAAATAGATGAGTTTTGGATTCAGCGACCTCAAAAACACATGTTTAAATTTGTCCATATTTTTCCAATGGTTTTTTTCTTTACTTGACCTTCAAATGACCTTAAACCTGACGTGATAGAAGTTAACCAACCCTTTCTTTGTAATCAGCGACGCCATAAACCCTGGTAGCACCTAACCGCTTCCGGCGTTTCCTCGTAGATCAAATGTTGAGCTGTGTAATTTAAAACTGAAAAGATAAAACGCCCTTTTTATTTTTTTTGTATTTAGCCATCCCACAGGGTTATAAATAACCTTGGTACATTAATTATAAATACTAAGGATAAGATGCCTTTGCTCAACAAGAGTGGCGTGTATAGGCTTAGCCGCTCTGACTGTAAAACTACTTATATTGGCTGAACTTGCAGACCTCTTTCAGTTTAAATTATTGGACATATTAATTATTCTAAAAAGTCTCTTTTCGAACATCATATTTGACATAATCAACATAATTTTGACCCAGACACTAACTCGAAGATTCTTAGCGATCGATCTAAAAAATTTATGAGACTGGATTTCCTTTAGGATTTAGAAATTACTTACGAACTTAATAATATTGATAGATGTCTCAACACTCACGGTAATCACTTCTTATAGGTTGCGTCTATTATATTCTTTAATAAAGTTCTTTTTAAATTCACCCCCCCCTTTTAATCCTTAACCGAATGTTATAAAAAGGCAATTAATAGCTATTTTTTCGCCTTTCGAGCTCTCGGACTATAAGGAAGTCTTTATCTCCTCTATACCCTCAAACTTTTGGGCCTTGTAATAATAAACCTAAGATACCTATGCTACATTAACACTAGGCTGTACTTTTTCGTTAATTTTTTAAAGATAAACAAGGTTCAATTTATAAATAGTGTCGCGTGGTTTTTATAAATTACTGCACGACAAAAAATAAGGTAATGTTACTGGGCCAACCTAAACTTTTTAATAAGTTCTACAAAAGCAAAAGTCTTCTCCTGTAGTTATTCTTAAAAATGTAATGTTTAAAATAAAATTTCGTAATACTCTAAAGTATGATATACACTTTTTAAAACTTGGATAAACCTATTGATTGCATAAAGTTTAAAAATTATTATTTTGAGCAATATAAAACGCGTTTAAAATAATATAAGCGCTGAAAGAGGCTTACCCGTTCGTGGCAGGGCAGAGTGCTCCATCACACTTCCTATTCAAGTGAGATTGATTGCACCAATCGTTGTCGGTCATCGATCTCGGGCTACCGACGGCCACTCAAGTATTTCTGCTGTTTAAAATTTTATTTGTGTTTTGTTGTTTAGCGGTAATATCAGCGGCGGATGGTGAGTTTTTTTTTAATATAAAAATATTTTAGTTGTGCACAGTTTACCAGAGAGCTTACGCTGGAATAACTTTAAAAAAAAAATTAACGAAGACAGGTTTTCTTTTAACCAATGTTGGAATTGTGACAAAATTTTACGAATAGAAGACACGTTTTTTAGCGGTTAATATAATTTTATAGCACGTGGATAATGCTTTAAATTCTTTAAAACTGTTTCTGCAACCTTTTATACATTTATAGCTCTTCAGTCGTCATTTTATTGATATCCCTAACTTTGTACTTGATGCCCCAATATCTTAATACCAGAATAAGAAATAGAGGTTTAAATTTTATAGCTTTCTTTTTTATACATGGTGTCCGGAAATACCGTTCGAATAATTCTAGGGATGATTCTACATGTTAAATTATGAAAAAAAGTTTATATCAACATAGGTCCGCAAATGCGTCATAAGGTTGTTATGGAGCTTCAAAGATGGCACCGGATATGGGGTTCTATTTTATATCTCTGGTATAGTCTGTCTCAAAGTATACCGTGTTAGCTCTTGCCTTCATTTATGGATTATACCTGCCGACAGCAATAAAACTGCGGATCGGTAGGTATTAAAGAGAGAACACTTAGGGACGGACTTTCATAATATAAAGATTTATAATTTATTATTTGGTAAGTATAGTCTTAAAATTACTTAAGAAATTAAATATATGCAAAGTTTTAATAAATTTATAACTGCATTATCTATACATAATTACATTTTTAATCTAATATCTAAATCTAATTCTGTTTTACTATCAGAGTCATTATTGAGAATTAATTTCAATAGGATTTATGTTGTCTTGGATAGAAATGTAAGAGTCCTCAATTTTTATAATGTGCTGTAGTGAATTTTTCCAGCTCTCAACTGGTATGTTAGTAATTACATTTTTTATTAAATTTATAACACTGGGACTTTAAGTAGGTGTTATATTTTCGCTCTGATCCTTGATTTTACTTGGTTCCACAAATGCTCTATGGGGTTAAACATACAGTGATACGGAAGAAGCCGTAAGACAGTATGCCCAGCCTGTTGAGCTAAATTATTACATACATATTGTTTTTTAATTGCATATGAATTTAGGACTTCCAAAAGATTCGTTTTTTTGTAACTAAATTTAAAATAAATATCATTTTCTAACAAATATTCCTGGATTTCAGTTTTGAACTTTGATGGAAGCAGGTTTGCGTTATCCATGGCAATAACACTATTGTTTGGAATATTTTTAAAAGATAATTTTGAAACCAGTTTTCAAAAATGCACTTCTATCCTCATGATAATCCAAGCTAGAATCCTTAATATTCATTGCAGACAACAGCAAGCAGTTTGGGACAAATCCGTTTTCTGAACCAGCGTGTATTATGGATGCGTTTTCCTTTATTTGAAGGTGCTTTCGTCCTGACGGTTTTGACTGGAAAATTTTGTGTCGGTGTATCCAACCATGTTTCACCAAGGTAAATTATGGATCTGTTTTCTAACCTATATCTTCTAATTTCTTGACAGTAATTAAATCTCCAAGTGCTAATCTGTGCGATTCCATTACTACTTATCTTTTGTCTATTTTGCGGTATTTAAATCCCATTTTTCAAACAATTCTGGGAGGGTGGCCGGCTAATATTTATATTGGTTTGTCTTTGTTTATTATAATTAATATATATATAAAAATAATAATATTAATATATATATATATATATATATATATATATATATATATATATATATATATATATATATAATATAAATATATATATATTATAAAATTTTATTATTATATATATTATAATAATAATAATATTAATAATAATAATAATATATATATAAAAAAACTGGAAGGTTATTGGGGGGCGGTCTTTATGCCTTATTAAAATTAAAACCCTTTTGGGAGCCCCACCCTTTGGAAAAAAATTTTTTTCCTTTTAAAGGGGGCAATAATTAAAAAAAAACCTTGGTTCATGAGATAAAAAAAATAACATATTAAAAAATTTCCCTAACATGTTAATGGGGAAAAGACTAATGCCCCCCCAGAGAACTTCATATTATAAATTAAAAACTTTTTTAAAAAACCTCACACAAATTAAAATCAGGAAATACAAAAAAAAACCCCCCCACATGGGGCGGTTATTTAAAAAAATAAATCTTAATTTATTTACTTGTTTATTGTTTTTTTTAAAAAATCCCCTTTCCTTTTTTGTTTTCCCAGATCTAAGGTCATGGTTTTCCCCAACCGCAGTTTAAGGGGGCGAAAAGTTTTTCCCCCCGATGTTTTTAACTGGTAAAGGGAAAAGAAGTGAAATTTGGTGTTTTTTAACCTTTATCTGTCACCTAAGGTTAATAAATTAGGGTTTTTGTGTGTGTATGTGCGTGCGTGCGTATTTTTGTGCGTGTATGTGTGTGTGTGTGTGTGTGTTTGTTTTTGGGGGTTTTGTGTGTGTTTTTCATGTATTACCCTCATCTTCCCCAAGGGGGGTTTAAACTTGTATGTTTAAATGTATATATGTTTATCACCCAGCTGTCACCCAAAAAGGGGGTGTATAAAGGGTGTGTGAATTTATGTGACCACCCTTATCTCCCTTAAAAGGGGTGTGTTCGTGTGTAAGATATGTGTTTGTACGTGTTTTTTTTTGTAGGTTTCCGTGTAATGTGTTAACGGGAAAAACAGAAATCTGTTTGCCCCCAAAAAACCCCCCCCCCTATCAAAAAAACCCCAAAAGAAAAGAACAAAGGTACAAATGCTCTGCAATAAGGTTTTTGGGGTACTCTTTAGGAATGAAAATCACCAAAAATGATCCCAACAAAAAAAAAAAAAAAATTAATCAAAAAATTAAAAAAAAAAAAAAAAGGTAACAATAAATGATTGGTTCTTTTAAAATATTAATTTTTTAAAAAAGAGTTACTAGAGTTAGAACGATTCGATTGGAAAAATTAAATTGAAATTTAAAAAATTGCCTTAAATTTTCTTCCTTTTTTTCCCCCTTTTAATAGAATTAGGATGAAAAATATCTCGATCATTTTAAACCCAACTCCTATTGGCTAGATTCATTCATGTTTTATGAGTTTCTTTAAAAAACAAAAACCGTGCCCCAAATTTTCAATGTACTGACAATGCAAATTTTCCCCCCGTCTGCAATCACTTTTATGTTGTGTAATCCTACTGTTTCCCCCCTTACGTTTGACCTATATCGGGGTTTTTTTTTAAGGGCCGGGGCCAAAAGGTTTTACATGGTAAATCTTCCATTCCATGTTGGCCCCCTTCCACTTTTTCTTTAAAAAAAAAAAGAAACATGTTTTAACTTAAAAATTTTAGAATTTTTTTCATTAACATTTGTCCCAAAAAAATTTACAAAGTTTTAAAAAAAAAATTATTTTTTTTCCCCAAAAAATATATTTTTTTGTATTTTGTATATCAAAAATGTTTTCACTGTCACATGTCAAAAGGGTTTTTATATTTCACGGGGAAAAAAAAAAAACCAAAAACGTGTTTTATTATAAAAACTTCTGTAAAAGGCTATACACAACATGCATTTTAAAACCCAAAAAAACCCTTCCCCTTTTTAGTTAGAAACCCAAATGGGGGGGGGAAAAAAAACCCCAAAAAAAAAAGGGTTTTTTTTTTTATATGAAATATGTAACAACGATAATAAAAACTTTTAATTTTTAAAAACATTAGGTGTTGTTTTTTAAATGTTTTGTTCAAAAAGACCACCATTTTTTGCTAAGCAGTATCCCCAAAAAAAAATCGTAAAAATGTTTTTACATTGAAAATTGCCGTGGTGTTATCGCGGAAAAACCCCTAATTTAACTTTTGGGGTTCCCCCTGTGTTCAGGCCCTCTCCATCATCAAAGACTTTTTTGGGGGAAAAAACCCCCCTAAAAAAATCTAACGGGGGGAAATCTGGACTTCAGCTGGCCAAAAGGGGGGCCCAAACGTCCAATCCAGCTACCTGGAAACATTTATTTAAATATTCTGTGACTACAGCTGCATAAGGCGGGCGCTCCATCATTAAAATATTATTTCGGTTTTTCCATGTGGGGAACCAAATTTTTGTTTCTAAAAGTTCTAAATTTTATCAGTTGTTAGTGTACCATCTATGAAATACGGGCCAATAATTCTATTTCCTAAAATTCCCCCCCAAACATTAACCCCCCCCGCCTTTTGGGTTTTTTTGGTGAATTATGTAGGGGTTTTTTGGCCCCAAACCTTTGTTTTGTTTTTTTTCAGTTCGTTGGTAGAAAAAAAATTTCGTTTGAAAAAAAAAGAGGGGTTAAAAAAATTTTGGGTTAGTATTGATTCTATCCATCCCCTACCCCCAAAAAATTTCCCTTCGGGCAAAATAATCCTGGGGTAACAGCTTTTAAAACCTTACTTTATAAGATTTGAATTTTTTTCCGCTTTAAAATTTTTGCAGCTACTCCTGAACCTGTGGGGAAATTCCCAAGCTGACTTAGATTTGTCGATGGATTTTTTCCCGATCGCCCCCAACCCCGGGGCCCTTTTTTAAAACTTCGGTTACTACATTGGCGTTTCTTTTTGGAAAATGTGAGTCTTTGATCAAGGAATTTTCCTTTCGGGGCAATGCTGTACGGTATTTTTCTGGGGAACAGGACGATCTGGATAAGCTGCAGCAAAGTTATCCCCTTCTCGACTCGACATTCCCTTATGTAATTTGAAACCATTTCTCCGTTCCGGATGGTTAAAAGGACATTATTTAAAAAATTTTGTCAAATTTTTTGTCAGACAATCCCCTAGTATTTTTTTTTTAAAAAAAAACCTTTTTGACTTTCCCCTGATATTTGACAGTGAAAAATTTTTTTTGATATACGAGGATTAAAAAACTTTTTTTTTTGGAAAATAAATAATTTTTTTTTTTAAAATACTTTTTAAGATTTGGGGTTCAAATGTTAATAAAAAATATTCCTCAACCTTGAAGTTACACCTTTTCCCCAATTTTTGGTTTTTAAGTGGTGGGGGAAGGGGTGGACCAAAAAAGGATTGGAATATTTACCTTTGAAAAACCCCTAGGGCCCCTTTTAAAAAAAAAACCTTTTGTATACACCCTCACCCCTGGGGCAAGAATACCATACCCCTACTTGGGGGTTTTTGAGTCTTTTTTTTTTTTTTTATTTTTAAAAAAAAGCAACGGTTTTTTTTTGATTAATTTTTTTTTTGTTTTTTTTTTTGTTTTTTTGTTTTTTCTGTTTTTGGGGCCAAAAACCCCCAAAAAAACCCCCTTATTACCCAGACATTTGTCCCTTTTTTTTCTTTTTTTGGGGTTGCGTTTTTGCTGGATGGGGGCGTGGTTTTTTTAACGGCGATTTTTTTTTTCCTGTTAACACATTCCCCCGGGAAACCTACGAAAAATACCCACGTACACACTATCCCCGACCCCCCTTAAGTGGCAGATGGGTGGTCAAAAAATTTACCCCTACTATACCCCCCCCTTAGGTGACAGCTGGGGGAAAAAACATAAAACATATAACATCAAGTATTAACCCTTGGGTGACAGATGAGGGTAATACTGGCAAAAATACTCACAAACACACACACACACACACAAAATACCCCCAAACACACACACCCCACCCCCCAAACCACACACAAAACACCTAAACCCCTTTTTAAAACCTTGGGGACAGATAAGGTTACAAAAAAATTTTTCCTTTTTTACTATCTACCGGTTAATATTACATCCAGGGATAACTTGTCTGACTCTAAACTGCGGCGGAGAAACCATGACCGATCTAGGTATTCACCAATCAAAGGTTTTGTTAAAAAAAAAAAAAACAAAAATAAATCATCAGATTTACTATTTACAATAGGTGCTATGTGATGGGGGGGGTGTACTTTTTTTATTTCCTTTTTTTAATTTTGTGTGTTTTTAAAGTTTTAATTTTTAAAGGTTCTCTGGTGTGGCATTAGTCATTTTCCTTTCTATTTGGAAAAGTTTTAAGCTTTTTTACCATTTAAAAACCAAAAGGTTTTTTCCCTATTGCGGGCCTTGGGGAAAAAAAACCAAAAAACCCGGTTTCAAAAAATTTTAACAATAAGGCAAAAAACCGAACCCCAAAAACCCTTTCCCCTTTTTTAAATTTCTTTAAAATTTTACATTTTTCACTTTATATATATATATATATATATATATATATAAAATATATATATATATATATATATGTATATATATATATATATATATATATATATATATATATATATATATATATATATAATATTATATATATATATATAATATATATATATATATATATATATATATATATATATATATATATATATATATATATATATATATTATATTATATATTATATATATATATAATAATCCCTTTCAAAAAGACAATATATTTTCCTTCTTATTAGGTCCTGATCACTATTGTCTATACAGTGAGATTGAAAATCACTACGTTTTTCTTTTGTTCAATTCTTCACTAATAATAATATCCTTATCGATGATATTGGAGTTTTTGTAAGTAGACGGGTTTTCTTTTAAAAAAGCTTCATTTAATTAGACCTCTACTGATTAAAGTTTTATACACATTTTTCACAACCTGTTTTTCATCTAATGAAAAATATTTCGACCCACTTTTGTTATATTCTCGTAAAACAACTTTTTCGAAACGCACAGTAAAAACGGTTATTCAACACTGCCACTAAAATATTGGCCAAATATTTATATGCCTAATGGTTAATACTCAAGAAATACCTGGCCCACCCCTGCCCTTATGAACAAATGGGTTTACCCAATAACAATAGGTAATAAAATCGTTAAAGGTTTATTGGGGTATGGTCCGCCAAAAGCCATAACGATATACTTTGACACAGACTACACCGTTTTAATGGTCGTCTGAGTTTTGGCATATGAATTGCTTTTAATAAATAGTAGGCACTTTTCAGTGTTTTTACTAAATTATTTTTTTAATCAGGGGCGTACCGAGAGGGGAGGCCTCAATTTAATTCGACCACATGTTCATTAAACGCCATATTTCTGCGGTAAACGAATTTTACATATGGTTCAAAAATATATTTTTGATTATAATTGTGTTAATAACAGAGTAATTAAAAAAATGTATATATTGTTCACGCCTGTCAAAAAATGCCGAAATACTCTTTTGCTTGGGCGACCATGCATGCACTATTTTCTTTAAAGAGTGTTTTCTCGAAAACGGCTAGTCTGACAGGTTTGTGTTTTAATTATGTCGGCACAACCCTGATTAAAATAATAATTTAGTAAAACACTGAAAAGTACCTACCATTAAAAGCAATTTATATGACCAAACTCAGATGACTATTGAAAACGATTTTAGAAATATAAAATATATTCCGGTACCATCTTTGAATCGCCCTAGCGACCTAATGACGAATTTGCGGACCTATGTTGATAAGAACTTTTCTTCATAATTTAACAAGTAGAATCACCCCTAGAATTATTCGTACGCTATTTCCGGACACCCTGTATAATTCAAGCGAATGTATGTTTATGTTTTAATTTTAAAATTAATTATATTGGTTATATTAAAATCAAAATTATTTGCCAATATAGATTTTGAATCACCCTTTTAAAAATTATGAAAAAAATTATGAAGCTAAATCTTACTAAGGTACATAACATATATTTTTTCTTATAACGTGGGTCAATGGACTTTGTTAAAAAAATATTAAACATTATTAAAAAAAACTAATTTTCGCCAAAATTAAAAAAATTGCTTCATCCGAGCTTTGAAGACCTTTAATTTGGCACAAGCAAATCTAAAAAAGCTTTTAATGCGGCTGAGATATTAGAAAAAAAACGAAAAATTTTATGATTTAATAAAACAGTTTCTGAAGCACCCACGTAAATAAAAACAAGGAAAACGCACATCTTTTATTCCCAACAAGCCTAGCTGGGTGGGATTTTAAAAAGTAAAAAGGCCGATTCCCCCACCCCGTTATGCACTAAGGTCCTTTTTTTACCAAAATTAAATACCAAGAATATTAAGACAATTCTAATATAACAGTTAATTAGGGAAAAAATATAAACAACAACTTTATTAAATGAAAATACAAAATTCCCAAACTTCTTTAAATAAACCTAAAATAAGGATACCTCATTAAACTTAAACATAAAAATTATTTAAAAAAACATGAACAGAAATAATGCAAAATAAATTACATCTAAGCCAATAAAATAGAGTGCTCTTAACAACTGTGTTAAAAGAATTTTCTGCAATAAAATTTTAATTAAAAATATTTCCTTTTTAAGAGATTTCAGAAAAATTTAATTACTTCTCTGCCGGCGGTAAAAAAACAAAGTAAAATAATTATTCGTCTTTTGATTCCATAGATTTACGCAATAAAGTCAGGTTCTAAAAGAATTTCATATTATGTAAAAGCAAAAACAAAATGTGTTTATACGGGTAAATTAAAACCTATTAAAAAAACTGAAAGAAACAAGTTTAAATTTTAAAAATTTTCCAGAAGAATTAAAAAGACGACAAAGTAAGCCTTACCTGCATAATAGTGAGGCTCTCGTTCATAAAAATGATGATGTCTCATGTTCACATCTTCATCTCCTGGTTGATGTAGTTGAGGTATGAGATTTAGCCACACCGCCATTTTGTGACCTCTATAGTGACTTTTCATTTTTGGTTTTTGAGCTGAAACAAAAACACTTGGTAAAAACACTGTGCACAAATAGCGGGTTAATATATTTTTATTATGCTTTTTGATTACACAAATCTTATTCAGTTATAATTGTTTGGTCCTTTTGATATTAAATAACGTCTTACTGGGATGACATTTACGGTTTTGAAAATCATTTAACACACATGTTGGATGATTTTCCGCTAATTGTTCGACACGAATGTTCTTTCAGCACGATGGAGTACCGCCTCAATTTAGTCGCCGGGTGCGTAGTTTCTTAAATAATCGTTTTCTGATCGCTGGATTGGCAGAGGAGGAGCTCAAGCTTGGACCACGAGGTCACCAGATAAACCCACTGGATTATGCTTCTTGGATAAAATCACTAGTATACGAAACACAGTAGAAACTGTGAAGGAACAAATCAAATTTTTAATGCTGCAAATCATATATCAAATAAAAATCCCCCAAAAATTTAAGCGACACGAGCGATTAACAAACGTGCTAGCTTTTTAAGTTTGGGGGATTTAAAAAACTTCTAAATTTAAAATTTTTTTTTACGACTTTGTTTTTGGATTTTTTAATAAAAATAAAAAAAAATTTAAAAAAATTTTTGCAAGAACGCAAATTTTAAATTTTTTTTTTTACTTTAAAATTTCAAAATTTTTTTTTTTAAAACCCTTTTATATAATTATATATATTATATATATATATATATATATATATATATATATATATATATATATATAATATATATATAAATATATATATATATATATATATATATATATATATATATATATATATATATATATATATATATATATATATATATATATATATATATATATATATATATATATATAAAACAAAACAAATCAAACGTATAAACCTTCTTATAAAATTTTATACAAGTATTTTTCAATTACAGGGTATAATTTATTTTTTACCCTGCATATCAGACATTCATTAATAAAAATATAAAAGCAATATAATAATAAGGGAACAAAAGATAAAACCTTATTATTTTAATGGAAAAAAGATTGTTCACCTCCGTTGAAAGGTTTTTAAATTCCCGGAAATGGCCTTTTTAGTCCAATACACCACAATTGAATTTTTACCTCGTCGATTCTTTTACAATTTACAACTTTATTTCCTATTTCTCTTGAGCAATTTCGATCACGTATAAAGTTACCACGAGACTTCAAAAACAGTTATTTGTAACAATATAAGAGTTGGTCCAGATCAAATTCCGTCTAAAACTTTTTTCCGGTAAACACTAATTTATATTAAAGTTAAGCTTTTACTGAAGTAAATTATTTTTAATTTTAATTGTTTTATATTTCTAAATTATTTTAAAATTAAAAATAGGAAAATTATTAATAAAAATATTATTTATTGACGAGGTTTTCTAGGACATTAATTGCAGCAAATTTTATTTTTTACCAACACAATAATATATAAATTTATAAGGCGGTATTTTGTTAATTTTTGCTTTCTTTATGCAAAAATATTAAAGAAACTTGATAATACGTAATATTTCTGAGGTTGCCATATTTACGTTTTTTCCAAGTTAAGGTAGTTGTGCACAATCTGGCAGCACCGTGTGGGAGTGTCTACAGATAATACCTCAATCACCATATCCTAACTCCTTAGGGCTAAAAATGCAGTAAATATGTAATAAATAAACATGAATGATACCTCCTATACTACTATTGTAAAGTATAAGGATAACACCCAGAATAGCAAAATTTGTAAAATTAATAAAAAAGTTTTTATGAGTGCATTTGCGCTACACCTTAGGGGTCGGGCGAAAGGACGTGAAGACGGTGGGCTAAAGGTATGTTTCCTTCCACGCGGCCGCCGCATGCGGCCAACGCACTACGTTAGCGGCAAAGCACTCCTACTAATGTTTTTAAATGTGCCTGGTTTCTTCCAAGCGGCCGTCGTATCGTCCGTGTCAACGACTGCGATTAATGCGACTGGACTGCTGAAGAAGCAGTGTAACACAGTCGTGTCTGCGACTGATATTTTGTTTGTGTTGTTTTTGTGTGGAATATCCGGTGTTTTTTTTAATTGTTAAAAATTGAAACTTTATTTTTTAAATGAGACCTGGATTTTCTATTCCGTATTTTAAGAGCTTTTAAGATCCCAAATCCAATGATTTTTCCCCTTATTCAAAAAAATCAGTTTAATGTTTTCCCAAGATCCTGCCAAAAATATATTGTCGACTCTCTCTAACATATGGTTTGTTATAAAAATTGCCATTAATATAATTTTTCGAATAAGTACAATACATTATTGGTTTTGGGAACTTAATAGCTCCTAAAATACATAATTAAAAAATCCCGGACCGTATTTAAAAAAAAAACAGTTGATATAAATCTAATAACACTATCTTGTAGAACATGAAAAGTAGCAATGGAAATGTAAAAGTTATTTTGTTACATCTATTCAAATAAAGTCATAAAAAAATAAAAACAATTTGCGAATAATCGGTTTTCAAAAGAAAATTTTGAAAATTTTAAAAGTTCTAAGGTGGCATTTTGATTAGCATCATATTGCGCAACTTGCCTTCATTTAACCGACCCTTATCTCTTCAATTTTCCCGAGATCCTAATGATAAGACTCAATTTGGTTCCCCCTGTACAGGTTTACCTTAATACAATGGCTAATTTTTCCTCTGGGGTTATTGGATATTCAACTCTGTTGTCTGGCTCGGACTTTATATCGTCTTTTATTAAGTCAAGAATAAAACTAAACTCTGCTTTATTCACTCTAAAATATTTTAAATTTTACTTCATCCTGTTGCAAATGTGGGTTTATTAATGTAGTAAAACAACCCTCATTGCGTCTTTGCTGAAATATTGCATTTATAGAGGCATTGCTATGTTTCAGATTGGCTAATTGTAATAGTATTTCGTCATCCTCTTCCTCCTTCTTCTAATAATAAATATATGGCTAGATCATCTATCACGACTCTTACCAAAGATTATTCCCTTTCACTAATAATTTTGCTATCGCGAGTTTGAGCCGGGGTCCTAAGAAGGCGGCCGCATGCGTTAGTCGCATTGCGTTAGTCGCATGCGACGGCCGCGTGGAAGGAACCACACCTTTAGACTAACAAACTCCCACACCACAATTTTCGTATAGCCGCATTAAAAATATTATATTTTATTTAGGTTCTTCCAAATTCGGTGTATCGATGCAATGTTGTTTCCGATTGCAAGCCTACATGAGATAACGTTTTTCGGTAACTATTTTTCATTTAAAAGACATAATTTATATACCATTTTAAAGGTAAGGAAATAATGTATGCCTCTGCTGTAGCGGATTTTTGAAATATGAGTCGAGTTAAGAGAAAATAGTATCTAAACATAACGGATTTTAGGGTGACTTGCACTTAAGGAAATATTAAAAACTAAATCCGAATTTAAAAAAATAATTACAGCAGAAGCCAAGATTTAAGTGTTGGCTTTCATATAGTTTTTGAAAATTATTGATAACTTATACCGTTTTTGAGAAAAAATTATGCCCCGAACCCCAAATTGGATCCAATTTTCGCGGCGCGAATGGACTCTTAAGTACGATTGATTAATAAAGTACTATTTATAAAACAACTTTGCATCCATAAAGTAGCACTTTAATGGTTAAACACATATTTTTAAATTTTAAAAAATTAATCAAATATTTAACATCAAATTGAAATTTTTATTTTTTCAATTTTTTTTAAACTATATATAATCCAATCGCATTCGTACATAAAATCATGTATATAACGCGTACATAAACAGGCTTTATTGACTTAACATTTGACTATATTTTATAAAAATATTTGTTTAATAAAGACCTAATTTATATATTAATTATGTAAATAGCTATTAAAAAATAATCCAAATAAAACAAGTTTTAATCATACTAAGAACAATACTGCATTAAAAAATTTTTAATTAATAATAATAATACGTGATGATAACAAATTAAAATCAACAAATGTTGCCGAAACAAAGGAACCATCAAGTGGAAAAGTCGCTCCATACTGGGTGTCACAAGTATCAGAATCCTCCACAGTACCCTCATCCCAATACGCTCAGAGAGCAAACCTTAAATGACCTTGACTTGATTGTTATCTTTCTCTTTCTTGGGTCTGGGTATGTAGAATGCGATACGCACCAATCTCTCCCTCCACAAGTGTTTTGTGCGCTACGAAGACGACTTTGGGTCATTTTGGATGGTGGATGATGCCGAATTCGTGAAGCGTCGTCACTTGTCACGTGGCCGACCACGGAAATATGACCCAACCCCGTCACCCACTCCACCCCACTGCGCACAGTAAGCACCAGTTAAAGTGTCACGTAATCACCATCAGGGGCAGGCATGATGGCATATTATCTGCTCGCATGCAAGCGGCCCTAAACTTGGTTGAGAACTGGTGCTCAACGGAAGGGCTAAATGTCAATCCAAATAAAACAATTATAATACCGTTTACAAAAAGGAGGAAAACAAGGTTTATAGCTCCTATGTTAAACGGCATTACGATCAAACTTTCTAAAGAAGTAAAATATCTGGGAATTGTCCTTGACCAGAAACTCAATTGGAACTCGCAAATAAAAAGGACTATCGCAAAAGCATCAACGGCACTATGGGCGTGCCGCAGACTATGTGGTAAAACATGGGGTCTAAAACCCAAAATGATCTACTGGTCATACATTACAGTTGTAATACCTATAGTTACTTATGCCTCACTGGTCTGGTGGCCAAAAACAGAGGAAAAAACTACACAAGGAAAGTTTCTGAAACTGCAGAGACTTGCCTGTCTGGAAGTTACTGGAGCAATGAAATCTTGCCCAACGGCAGCTCTGGAAACAATGTTGAACCTCCTTCCCCTGCACCTTCACATAAAGAGGGAGGCGATACTGAGTGCCTCCAGAGTAATCCAGACACAAAGTATAAAGTCAGGAGACCTGACTGGTCACCTTAAAATTTTGGAAAAAATCAAGATTGAAGCTCTGACCAAACCCACGGACATGATGCCTATAGTGCGGGACTTCCAGCGCTCTTTTGAAGTGGTTATTCAAGACCGCCAAACTATGAGTGTGAATGAACCAAAGCATGAAAAAGGCTCACTTGTCTGGTACACTGATGGATCTAAGATGGAACAAGGGGTTGGAGCTGGTGTCTTTGGACCTAGATGCAGACTATCAAAGTCTCTCGGCAAGGCTCCCTCCATCTTCCAAGCTGAAATCCATGCAATTGATATTTGCGCTTCTGAATGCGCCAAAAAAGGCCTTCGAGGCGCAACCATATATATTTTATCGGACAGCCAGGCTGCTTTGAAGGCATTGACTATGCTCTTTTAACTCAAAGCTGGCCTGGGAATGCCGACAATCACTAAACCAACTGGCCAAACACAACAGAGTTACTCTGGAGTGGGTACCAGGACATGAAGGAGTGGAGGGCAATGAAATTGCCGATCAACTCGCCAAGGAAGGAGCACAGAGACCATTCTATGGACCTGAGCCTTTCTGTGGCACCACTAGAGGCCACCTCTACGAGGAACTCAGGACATGGAAAAAAGTCAAAAGAGACTTACTGGAACAACATCCAGGACAAAGTCAGGCGAAAAGATTTATTTCGCATTCACCTAAGTAACAAAGAAGCTACTGGAACTTCAAAAAAATGAACTTAAACTGGTTACCGACTTCCCTAACAGGACATAGCCCTTGGAGGTATCACCTCAAAAAAATGGGAAAGACTGAGGATGAACAATGTCGGTTTTGTCACGAGGCAAACGAAACTGCGGAACACATTCTCTGTGAATGCAGAGAACTGACCCGACAACGGCTTAAATACCTCGAAGGGGTATATCCTACTCCTAGAGATATTATTCAGCTTGCACCGCGTAGTATCCTGAACTTTGCTAAAGGTATAGGAATTACCGGGCACTAAACAACGAAGGGTATTCACAAAAGATCTCTTTAGGTCGAAGTGAAGGAGGGCTACACTAGAGCCGAGCGACCCCGTTTATTACAATACAATACAATACAAGTGTCACGTATGACGTGACCATGCCGTGCGTGTGCTGCTGTCTGCTCGGCTCGCTCTGCTTATATTGTTTTTTGGCTCATCTCACCACTCGTTTTATCGAAATTCTCTCCTTTTCCGCTTAAAAATTTACATGCACATGAGGTACCAAACTATATAAGGGTGCAGTTTAACTAGCATCTATTTAACTATAAACTTAAGAGCTAATATTTAGATATTAGAAAAATAGAAAAATATTTTTTTCTATTTTTCTTTTATCTAGAGCCTTTGTCTCTTTGCTCCACATTCCATCTATACTACGTACCGTAGGTGACGTAAAGGCTTTTAAAATATATGTTGTCACACTATTTACCATTAATTAGGCAAGTGTTGACTATTAAAGGTTTTGTGTGGTTGACTCTCGGACTAGGGGTTATATTTATTAAAAGTGAGTATTCCTCTCTCTTTCTAATTTCTTATAAAGAACTTTAAAAATGAATTATGTTGCTGTTTTCGGAACTGCCGACCTACTAACGGCGGCCATCTTTAACTGAATTAAGATGAAGAACGTGCCCCACGCAGCCTGATGGGTGCCGCCACTTGCGATTCAACTTGCGAACTTGTTTAATTTTAAAAAATATTGCACCAGCTTCCTTTCTTTATTTTATTTAAAAATGTGTTTGTGCACAAATTGTTTTTTTAAATAATAGAAAAACTATCTTTATAGTTGGTGGCTTAGGCTTTGTACATGTACATAAAACTGCCTTAGAATTAAATGTACAGGGTGTCCGGTTATAAAAAAAAACTTTCTTTTACCTATACAGGGTGTTTTAAAAAGTCTGGACGTCGTCCCACCATTTTATTTTTCTTTGAAATTCAAAACATATTTTATGTAGCATACCCTATGTCTTACTTTAATGGTTACATCGCAAAATGCAAAAAACTATAGGCTTTTACAATATGTTCTATAGTTTTGTGGCAGATTCATGTTTCAGTTTGTTTTCTTTGCTTTACAATTTTTTAGAAAATCGGTCCGGGTCCCGGACTAAAATGAACTTAGCCTGCTTAGACCTATTGACCCCTATGATTTTGCAGATCGCCCGCAACAAAAAAGAAGAAAAACACCCAAAAAACAAGAACACTAATCTACGTTTCGGTGGCAAGTCGGCCACCGTTGTCAAAATGAAAAATCTAAAAAGAAATTTAAACTATATTTTAAGAAATTTTAAATTAACAAATTTGGACATTCTGAAATGCTTCTCTACTATTTATGACGTTTTGTCATAAATGACATATTTTGTCTACATTTCAATATGTCTTTTATGACAAAACGTCATAAATAGTATAAAAGCTTTTAGAATTTCCTAACTTTTTAATTCAAGATTCCTTAAAATTAATTTTAAATTTCTTTTTGTTTTTATGTTGACAACGGGGGCCGACTTGTCACCAAAACGTAGATTAGTTTTCTTGATTTTTTGGGTTTTTTAGGAGGTTTTTCTTCTTTTTTGTTGAAGGCGATCTGCAAGCAGGGTCAGTTCGTTGTAGTCCGGAACCTGGACAGAAGTGATCCCATTTTCTGATAAATTGTAAGGCGAGTAATCCCAAAGAAAACATACTGATATAAGCTTTATCATTATCACTATCATGGTATATCGCTATATTTATTCATTCTATCAATTAACCAAAAGGTTTGACATTTCCGTCAAATAAGTTTTTTTCACACTGACACTAGTTTTAATTATTTGGTAAAAGATTGCCTAACTATGGGTTATCTTAACCAAGAAAGAAAAGACATTTATAAATTTTATGTTATTATTAAATAATTGTAATTAAAAATGCGTCTAAATGACGGCGAAAAAGTTGTTCCAGATGCACAAACATTTTAAAGAGTCTATGACCAAGTTGAGGATACCACATCACTTAAGAGAAATGAATTATGTAAAAGGCATTAAGCAGAAGAGCAGTCATAAGAAGAATCTTATGTCATAAAAATGTTAAAATATTGACATTGTTAGCTTTTTTATATTTTCTTAAATATTTTTATTTTTAATTAACATTTTAAATAAAGTTAGTAATTAAATTTGGACTATCTGTGTTTATTTGACGGATATGTCAAATCTCATAGCTAATTGATAAAATCAACAAACGTAGCGATATCGCTTGATAATGATAAGGTTTGCGGTTTCTTGCATTTTGTGATGTAATTATTAAAATCAAACATAGGGTATGCTACATCAATGGCTTACAAGGAGACGGCACGGCCTTGGGGTCGACGATTTGGCTCAATGTTTTTGTCGTGATAGAGTGCACTTAGTATATCATAATATTAAAATACTAACGGCCGAGTGATGATCGCGTTGTTAAATTTAGCAATGGACTTAGCAGTTTAGAATGTTTAACAAAACGTCATTGTCATTGTTACTCAATGATTTTAGTAGGCAACCTGTTAAAATCTGACATTTTGTTAAACATTCTAAACCGTTGTTAACTTTTAACAATTTGCTAAGTTGACAACGGTTTAGAATATTTAAGAAAATGTCAGATTTTGACAGGTTGCCTAATAAAATCATTTAATAACACTGACAATGACGTTTTGTTAGACATTCTAAACTGCTAAGTCCATTGCTAAATTTAACAACGCGATCATCACTCGGCCGTAAGGCGCACTATTGAGAAAATCCCACAAAAAAACATTTTTTTTTTATTTTTTTGTGTAGCATATATACTAAAAATGAATTATTTTTGTTAAATCGCTAAGTGGCTCAGGCAGTAGCGTTCGAGACTTCTAACCCGAAGGTTCTGGGTTCAATTCTGCTCCATGCCTTACTTTTTTTATGTAATTAATTATTTTTAATATTATTAATCATTAAAATACTTCTTAAATTTATTTATATCAAATTTTTTAATTAAATAATTGTAACATTATTTTACATAGCTATGCCTCAAAACTATGTGCTGACAGAATTGTTTTTATGTATGTAAATAATGTACAGGGTGTCCCAACGATAGAGTAAAGTAAGTTTTTGCTTACCTGATATTATTTGTGTCAATATCGTTTCCGCCATAGGATAGAGGTAGGAAAAGCGCATATTTTAAACGTAAAAGTAAGATTTATTTAAATGGAACACTCTGTATTTGATTTTATTTTTGAATTCTATGTATTAATACTTACATTTTTGTCATATAAAGCATGAGCTGAAATTTGATAGTTTCTGAAATATTCGGATTTAAAGATGAAAATAGTCATTTTCATGGTGTTGATAAATGGGCAGTTTCTACGTTACTTCAGAAATGAAAGCTTCCATATTTGGCAGGAGAAAGGACTAATGTTATATTAATGTTCAGCCTGTAAAATATTTCTAATTTGTTTTACAGGGTGTTTATTATAACCGTCCAAATTCGCACAGTTTCAAATTAAAAAATCTCATTTTTAAATGGCACACCCCTTATATTTTTATTTTGTTTTATTCAGGATTAAGAAACCTCTAATTTTTACCGAATATGTCCTATACCTATATTTAATAGTTATCGATAAATTTAGCTTTTTCCAAATAGCTACGTTGTATTCAGGGACCATACCGGTAACATTATATTGATCGCGTTAGCCATGAAAAACAATAGCTAGGATTAATAAAAAATTCATGTGTCAAAACAAAACACTTAAGAGTCGTGAATTTTAAGTTTTTATTCAATAGTAATTAAGTTTTTATTCAATAGTAATTAAGTTTTTATTCAATATTACATCTTAATGTTAAATAAGAAATGTTTAATATTAAATAAATTTTTATTCAATACCACGTCTTAAAATATGTTCAAATAGGCGGCCTTCTTGTTGAATACACATATTTATCCTTTTTTGTATGTTGTGTCTTACTTCCGATAACATAAGGGGTGACACCGTACGACAAACTTCTCGAATTCTGTTTTTCATATCCTCCTTGGTCGTTGGTTTATTGACATATACCCGGTCTTTTATGTAAGTTGAGTTAAATCGCATGACCTTGGTGGCCATGGAATAAAGCCTCCACGCCCAATCCATTTTTCTGGGTATTGCCGATCCAAGAATTCCCGGACTTCACGATGGAAATGTGGAGGTGCACCATCATGTTGCAGCCACATATTTAGCCGCTCATCTAAATTAATATTTTCAAGTAACTGAGGCATTTCTTCACGTAAGAAATATAAATAGCTGCGGCCCGATAAAGGCTCATCAAAAAAATAGGGACCGATAATTTGGTTATGAAGGATACCACACCACGTATTTATTGACCAATGATTTTGATTTTGAACTTCTCGCAGCCAAAATGGATTTTCAGTGGCATAATAGTGCATATTATGCCGATTTACAGCCCCATTGCTTCTGAACGTTGCCTCATCGGAAAACATAACGTTGCACAAAAATTGTTATTTAACTGTAATTGTTGAATAATAATATTACAAAATTGAATTCGTCTTTCAAAATCATCTTCCCGCAATTCTTGATGAAGCTCAATGTGATATGGATGATATTTAAACTTGATTGTTGTTCGGTTCACAGTTGATTTGGAAGTGTTGCATAACGTCGCTAGATTCCTAGTACTCACCTGGGGATTTTCTTGAATATTTAACAATATTTCTAATTCTTTTTCTTCATTGGCTGCGTTTTTGTTAACAACTTCACGTTTTGAGTATTTAACACTGCCGGTGGAATTAAATCTCTCCATTACATTTTGAAAGCCAGTAGCAGTAGGTATCCGACGTTCAGGATATTTCATTCTGTAAATTCTTTGGGCCAACAGAGGGTTTTTTCAGCCTCGCCTAACACGTAGATCATGTCAATTAACTCATTTAAAGGATAGTCCATGCCCAATACAATAACAACGAAATGAAGACGAAAAAAGTAACGTCAAATTTTAATTTACGACAATTATTATGCGTTTTGTTTTGACACATGAATTTTTTATTAATCCTAGCTATTGTTTTTCATGGCTAACGCGATCAATACAATGTTACCGGTATGGTACCGAATACAACGTAGCTATTTGGAAAAAGCTAAATTTATCGATAACTATTAAATATAGGTATAGGACATATTCGGTAAAAATTAGAGGTTTCTTAATCCTGAATAAAACAAAATAAAAATATAAGGGGTGTGCCATTTAAAAAAAAAATTGAAACTGTGCGAATTTGGACGATTATAATAAACACCCTGTAAAACAAATTAGAAATATTTTACAGGCTGAACATTAATATAACATTAGTCCTTTCTCCTGCCAAATATGGAAGCTTTCATTTCTGAAGTAACGTAGAAACTGCCCATTTATCAACACCATGAAAATGCCTATTTTCATCTTTAAATCCGAATATTTCAGAAACTATCAAATTTCAGCTCATGCTTTATATGACAAAAAATGTAAGTATTAATCCATAGAATTCAAAAATAAAATCAAATACAGAGTGTTCCATTTAAATAAATCTTACTTTTACGTACCCCACTTTTTGTGACGCACCCTGTATAACTTCCAATATTTTTAAAATATGCGCTTTTCCTACCTCTATCCTATGGCGGAAACGATATTGACACAAATAATATCAGGTAAGCAAAAACTTACTTTACTCTATCGTTGGGACACCCTGTACCTATTTTTCAATTTTTTTTTTTTTTTTTTTTTTTTTTTTTTTTTTTTTTTTTTTTTTTTTTTTTTTTTTTTTTTTTTTTTTTTTTTTTGGGTTAGAAGTCGCTACCGCCTGAGCCACATAGCTGTTTGACAATACATAGTGATACATTTTAAGTACGCATGCTACACAAAAAAAATTAAAACGTTTTTTTTGCCGGATTATCTTAATAGTGCGCCTTAGTATTTTAATATTGTGATATACCAAGTGCACTGTAGCACCACAAAAAAATTGAGCCAAATCGCCGACTCCAAGGCCGTGCCGTCTCCTTGTTAGTATGAAAATCTCGTATGGCATAAAATATAAATTTTACAGAACACACAGCAAAACCGATTTGTTCCACTATTTTGCCTGGTAACACCCACAAAATGTTTTAAAGTGAGAAAACACACCATGAACACTTAAAAAATGCAGCCAATCCTCCTTGGATATACAGGGTCTTCACACTAAATCCACTTAATCTTGGGAGCAGCTGATATACTTGGTTTCTGTTGTTGTCTGTAGAAAGCAGCACTGCCTAGCTGTTATATATAATTTACATATTTTTAACCTGAAACCACCAAAATGTCATTTAAAAAAAAAAAATGGAGATGCGCGATTTTCATGCAAGCCATCGACTTTAAAAATGTTTAAAATTTTAAGGAGAATGCAAACCCTAAATAAAAAATAGGGCACTTACTTAAAATAAGATAGTAGGAGCACGTTCATACTTTCTAAAACACCCTGTACAAGTAAATAGAATTTTTTTTAATAATTTGAAACAATCAACTTTTTTGCTGATCTTGTTTTTTCCAAACGTCAAATAAAAAAGTTTATTTGGGGATTACATTTATAACCCGACCTCCTGTACATTTGGTTTATTTAAATTTGTAGGCTTAAAGGTAAATCCAATTGGACAGGTACATTTGTTTTTTTTTTAATTTTGTAGTTTAACCCTAATGGCCTAAAGTAAATAATAAATTAATCGGTTCAACTTAGTGTATAAATCTAATTACAGAAACCAGCCTCCCAAATTTCTTAATTCCTTTAAAATAGCCCACTTAGCTGGCACATAAATAAACCCTTCTCTTAAATGGGATCCTAATGGACTAGAAATGTATTATTTGCTCTATTTCATCGGTTCTCCTCTGATGCGCTCTGTGATCCACTGTTATCTCCGTGTTTTAGTTGTTTCCGAGCCTAAGAGATTTTTTCCTTTAATGTTGGTGTCAATATTAAAATTAAGGTAAAAACATCAATATATTTTTATCATTTAAATACAATTAATTTGTATCAATAAAACAAATTTATTCACAATTTAACAATTACTGATACGTCGATCTTTAAGTAGGTTATTTTAAAGAAACAAAAAATTCCTATATAACAGTGGGCTAATTTCTTACAGTTTTTAAATGGCAAACCTAATTTGGTTTTATTGACAAAACTTTTAAAGTTTTATTTATTTTTCTGTGTCTCATTTACGATGGCCCCATCATTAGGAAAACAACTTTGACCTTGATGTACCATCAGCAAAAATAATGAAATACTTATTATTATAAAAAAATATTAAAATCATAGAAAATATAAACAGAATAATTCAGAAGAACCAGGAAAGAACGACATGCTTTTTGGGAGTGTTGGATAAAAAGTTCTTACCAGAACAGGTATAATTTTCATACGTAAATACTTTACTTCTGCCCTAGTAAATTATTTTTAAATTTTGTAAGAATATGTGTATCTTAATGTTACAAATTATAATTTGATTCAAGATAATTATTACTTTTGTTTATTTAATACTATCTTAATTTTGCATGCAAAGAAACGTATATTCTTTATTAAATTTATTAAACTTTTTTTAATTAGGGGAACAAAGTGAACTGGTTAGAATGGAAGTAATTTACAGCAAGCATGTGTTAATAAGACACGTTTAATTTTAAATTTTTATGGCTTTTGACTATAATTGTTTAAAACAAATTAAGTGCCCAAAAAAAGTTTTATTTGAGCGAAATTAAGCTTGGCTGGCGATGTCAAGAGGTGATGTAGCGGTGTTTTTCCAAGAGCTATTAAGGTTCTCGCCCACTAGAGCGATGGGGCGCGACGCGATTAAATGCATCAGGGATACTTTACATGTAAAACTGAAGTCCGCCCATCTAGGCGACGCAACGCGGCGCGATGCGAAGCGACGCGACGCAACACCTCGAGACAAGTCGGGAGAGCAAGCAAGTGACAATGTCGCGTGGCATTCGAGTCTCATCGGCCTCCTTCGGGTATCATCGTGAAGAATCTCACATTTTGTGACATTTGTCTTTCATTATTTTATTTTTTTTTTAATTAATCTAAATAAAAAGCTCTTTGGTGGATTCTGATTTCAAGGTACCCATATAAAAGCAACTTTTTTTGGTGTTCTATAGACGTCTGTATTAAACTAAGAAGTTCAAAAAACTTTTCTTCCAACATGCGAAAGTATTGGAAAAATTTTCTTGCATCTTTTCTTATCTTTTTTTTTTGTTTTCTATAGACGTCTATATTAAACTAAAAAGTTCAAAAAACTTTTCTTCCGACATGCAAAAGTATTTGAAAAATTTTCATCAATCTGAAATAAGTGATGGAATTCTCCTTTCTCTTTCGATTAATTTCATAGACCCAAACTCGCTTTTTCTATTTCTTTTCTTCCTCTTCCATAGCAGCAATTACTCCAAACACAAAAATATCTTTGTCCGATGAGCTCTCCATGACAACTCGCAATCGACTACCACATATTATAAGATTCGTCGCGTCGCGTCTTGTCACCCAGTGGGCGAATAACCCTGTTGGAACGTGTCGCGTCGCCCTAATAAGCGAGCACCTTTAAAGATACAGAAAAAACTCTAAGTTTATCTACAAAAAAGAAAACAAAACAAATATAAATATCTACCAAAACAAATTGGACTGTCATAACATGTAGGGTTATGAAAAAAATTACAAAAATAATTTTAAATTTTAATTACATATAAAACCTTTAAAATACATTACTAGCAGTTTATTTTCAATATAAATTACGTTCACAATTAAATGTAAAATCTTTAAAGCTACACAGACAACAAACTACTAGAATATAAAAAAATATCTGTTATAAAAATGTTACCAACCGAAAAAAAAAAATTTTGGTTTCTGCTTCCTAAAGTTAGAAATAGTTTGTGTGATGTAACTTAATTAAACTACTAAAACCAATATTAAAGGGTGACATAGTAGAATAACCCTTTTTGGTGTATTTGAACGTAATTTTGGACGTGGGTTTATTAATGTTTACACCGAGAGGCAAGTTTAAAGAGTATTGGGAAATTCGATTTCTATAATCCGTATTGTTTGCTGCTTGGGTCAGTTTAATTTGTTTTAAGTTGAGCCTTAACAGAATTCATCCTTTGTTAAACTTCAATTAATTTTTGTTTTCAATTTTCTGAGCAATAAAAGAGTAAATAGTTTTATTTTAACAGCAAATAAGTAAGAGCACAGAAATTTTAATTTTAAAATCATAGTTTGGTAAAAATAAAGGATTATTATATTTATTTATTATATTATTATATTATAGTTAATTTCCATTTATATGTTTTGCTGCTGAATATTTAGTTGAGTCAATAAAGTCTTTTTTTTTGAAAGTCCTTAAGAACAACTTTAATTTTATTAAGTATGTTCAATATTTTATATTATATAAAATCAAAGACCCTTTCAACCAAAGACAGAACTGTTTATATTGGATGACAACGAAATCATTATCAAGCCTTTTATTTTCTGAAATAAAAAAAAATATCTTTTAAACTTTTGAATAATATATTGTGGTATAAGATGTCGATTTTAAGTATAACAACATTTGCCCATCATTTTCGGTGTAACCGGATATGTCGAGAACTTTGATATTTTAAAATGAACATTTTTAATCGCCATTTTTTCGAAAGCGAACAGAGATTTGTGTAGGATATAATACAGGTTTATATCAGAAATCGCTTGTAGAATTCAAATCTTGCAAAAGAGAATGTTCCATTTAAAATACCAAAACTGACGCTACTTCCGGTTTCAGATAAAGTAAATGGTAGATGGTATTATATCCAAACAATATTGTCATTCGATAATACAGTCGATAATACAGTATATCATCCTAAAATTTAAAAGCGATATGTATGTTTTAAAAAAATAAAAGGTTATATATATATATATATATATATATATATATATATATATATATATTTTTTATATATATATATATATATATATATATATTATATATATATATATTTTTAATTTTTTTAAAAATTTTAAAAATTATTTTTTAATTTTTTATATTTTTTTTTTTAAAAATTAAATTAAAAAATTATTTAAATTTTATTTATTTTTAAAAAATTTATTTTTTTTATAAATATATTTTTAATAAAAAATTTTTTTGTTTATTTTTTCTTTGCCTTTTTTGCCTTTTTTAATTATTTTTTTTTTTTTTAAAATTTTTTTTGGGGATTTTTTTGGGGGGAAAAAAAGGTCGGAAAAAAATTTTTAATAAAAACATTTTGGGTTTTAACCTGGGAATTTTTCAAAAATAATTTTTTTAATTTAAAAAGGAACGTTTTCGGTTTAAAGGGGCCTTTTTTGGGGTTGAAAATTGTAAAAAAGGGGTTAAAATTTTTTATTTTTTTTTAAAAAGGGGTTTTTAAAAAAATTTTTTCTTTTTTTTTTAATTTTAAATTTTTTTTAATTAATTAAAAATTTTTTATTTAATTAAAAGGGGGGCGTTTTAAAAAATTTTTTAATTAAAAAAGGGTTGTTTTAAATTTGTCCCAGTTTTAAAAAAAAAAAAATTTTTTTTGTTGTTTTTAAAATTTTTTAAAAAAATTTTTCCAACCCCATTTTTTTAAAATTTTTTTTTTTTTGGGGGGGTTGGTTTTATTTTTAAAATTTTTCCCGTTTCCCCAAAATCAAAATTTTTCCCCGGTCTTTTTTTTTTGTATTAGCCCCGGGGTTTAAATTTTTTTTTAAAACCAAAAAAATTTAAAAATTAAAATTTTTTAATTTTAAAAAAAAATGGAAAGGAAAAAACCCTTTTGAAATTTTAATTTTTTAAGAAAAAATATTTTTTCAAAAAATTTGAAAAAATTTTTTGCAAAATTCCCCCCCCGGGAAAAAAACAAAAAATTTTTTTTTTTAAAAAGGTTTAAAAAGAAATGTTTAAAAAGAACCTTAGCATTTATTAAAAGGTTTATAAAAAAACCTTTTTTAAAAAAAAAACGAAATTTCTTTAAATTTAAAAATTTTTTTTTTAAATAAACGTTTTCCCCGGGGGGTTTTAATGGTTTTTTTTTGGGGGCTTTTTGGGTTAGAAATTTTTTTTTTTGGGAAAAGGTTTGAAAAAAAATTTTTTTAAAAAAAAAAATTTTAGAAATTTTGTTCCGGGAAAAATTTTTTTCCCCTAAAATTTTTGTTTTTAAAAATTAAATAAAAATTCCGGTTTTAAAAATTTTTTTGTTTTAAAACTTTTAAAAAAAATTTTTAAAAATTAAATTCTTTTTTTAAAAAAAAAATTCCCCCAAAACCCCCCCCCCTTTGTTTTTTTTTTCCCCCGGGGTTAAAAATAATCAATTTAAATTAACTAAGGTGGAAAAATTTTAGCTATATTAAAAAAATGGGTTTGGAATTTTAAGGAAAGGGTTAACCTTTTAAAAGGGAAAAAGGGGGAGCAAAAAAGGGGTGTTTATTTTTAAAAAGAAAGGAAACCAAATAAATTTTTGGGGGCCCCTTAAAGCAAATTTGAAAAATTTAAGTTTTTTTAAAAAAAATTTTTTATAATTTTAAGAGTTTTTAAAAAACCCAACAAACAAATTTTTTTTTTTAAAAATTTTTATATTTTTGTTTCCCCTTTATAAAAACTTTTAAAAAAAAAAAAGGCTCTTTAAGGGGTATTAAAATAAAATTTTTATTAAAATTCGAATTTAAAATTAAAAAAATAAAAGGAAAAAAAATATTTTTTTAAAAAACAATGGGTTTTGTTATTTTTTTCCAAAACTACCCAAAAATTTTTCAAAAAATTTTAATTTTATTTTTTATTTTAAAAAATAAAAATTTAAAAAAATTTTAAATTTTTATTTTTAATATTATAAATTTAAAAAAATTTTTTAATAAAAATTAATTTTTAAAAAATATTATTTAAAAAATAAAAAAAAAAATATAAATTTTAAATTTAATTTTTATATTTTAAAAATTTAAAAATTTTAAATTTAATTTTTTAAAAATTTAAAATTAAATTTTAAAAATTTTAAAAAATTTATATATATATATATATATATATATATATATATATATATATATATATATATATATATATATATATATATATATATATATATATATATATATATAAATAACCCTAAAGAGAAACGACGCCATTTTCACGGGTTAGGAAGAAAATTAATAACAGCTTTCCTGGAATGAGAAATAGTTTTCGGGACATGGCTTGGTCATACTAGGAAAACCGATATTAGACGTGAATTTACCAGAGAATAGTCCTTCTCAGTATATAACGAATATAATTTTCAACCACGGTTTAATAATGTTCCATCCTTGGTTTCTGCGAAAGACGTTTACTATATCAGTGTCTATAATTTAATTTATGTGTGATCCGTATTATCCGGTAGAGTAATCGGAATAATTTAATATATAGGGTGTTATTAACAAAGCTATCCAATATCTATGCTACGTTGGTTTGTGACGTGACATTTCAATTGTGTTTAAAAAAATATCAAATGTTTTTGAATTTGTAAATTGTTGCGCCAGCGGAGAGTGTGAATTTGGAAACAGAAGTTTAGTTTTTATGGCAGACATCTACATTTTTTGCCAATACTCACAATGGATTATACTTTCAGAATTTACTGCTAAAAATTTGATATTAATCTTTTAAACATATCGTAAAAATAATTTTTAAAGACCATGACTAGTATGTTTTTCTAATAAGTGCGGAAAATGATACTTTCCCGTACACCATTGCCGTTGGCAGAACGACCAATACTCCGCTACTCGGCCAAGCACTCGAGCGCGAGAAAGGCACTTTTCGCAACAATTTAAAACATTATTTTTTCTAAGACCCCATTTAAAAAAACAACAACTTTTAAACATTTATTTATTGTTTTTGTAACATAATTTATAACAAAGAAACAATACATTTTTAAATAAGGTATTATTAAAACTATTAATGTTAAATATGCATACTGGCGGCTAGCGCCACGGATTCCACTTTGGCTTTTACATTGTACGCATGCGTTAGATTTTTGCGGGATGTTTAATTACTTAAATTACTTAAATTGCTAGTTAATTTATACAGGGTGTAAAAAGTATGATGCTCACGATTTTAATGGGCGATAGTGGAATTCAAAACAAGTTGAAAAAGCCAAAAACATATGGGTCAAAATTAACTGTTTTCGAAATAGGCCTTTTGCAATTTATTTTGATATTTAATTTGAAATTAAATTTATGTAAAAAACAATACATTATTGTTTGGTTAATATTTGTAATTAAAAAATAATTGTTCTCACCACAAATAGGCAAAATATTCATTTTAAGAGCACAAATTATTATGTTTTAAAACAGCACTTTTTATTTTGCTTGAAGAATAAGATTTCTCGGTTGCACACATCTCGTTTTCACAAATCTTGGACACTACAGTTGTAAATTTATAACATATCCGTATTTTTCTCGATTTAAAAACAACCAAAAATGTTGCGGCCGTTGAACACGTATTTACAACTGACTACACAAGGCTTTTAGCTAGGTTGCTCTGTTGGCAATGGTTTTTTACATTTTTAATTGGGAAAAAAATTATTATTATTATTTATTTTCTTTATTTCTAGATTGAAACATTTAAAACTTTGTTTATTTTATTAGCAAATGAATCTACTGATAAGCGATTAAGAGAAAAGTTTCCAGTGGTTAAGGCCTTCAAAAATAATTGCTTTCAAAGCTCAAACTTTTACATCGTTTAGACAAAAATCTGTCAAGTTTTGACGCATATGTTATATGAGCTTTTCAACTTGTTTTGAGCTCCACTATCGCCCATTAAAATTATGATCCTTATACTTTTTACACCCTGCATATTTTGGAGAGTGTTAAAGGAGTTATGGTTAATGGATAAAAAAATAGTTATAATATGATAATTATAAGTTAATCAAACTCTGTAAAGAGTATGTTTTAATTTTTATTAGCCGTCCGTTGTGTATAGGGCGTTTTAAATTTGTTGATCATCATTGGGGTTTCCAAAACGGTAAGAAATAAAGGGGAATTATCAAATTGCGGCCCAAATCATCAGGTAAAAATAACAGCTAAATTGCACCCCAAAATGAGGGTTAGCCTGAATAAAACTTGCAGTTAATAAATGATTACCTGGTTGACCCAAACAGGATGGACCTATTAAAAGTTTGTTAATAACTTCTACGTAGGGATAATAAAACAAATTCAAAACCCTTAGTTTTTTTTTATCTTTATGACAGCTCACGAAGGATTATTATATATGTATATTATATCCTACGGATTATATATACATATATAGACCTAAGTACCAAAGTACCGTGAGTGCCGGAACTGGAAAGCCAAGAGCAAAGCTTAGGTGGAAGACCGTAAGAAGGAAGTTTGTTAAGAAGCCTATCATGCCAGACCTGATCGAAAGCTTTGGATATGTCAAGAGCAACGATCTGGGATTCACCAAGAAACTCAAGGGACTTGTTCCAGTTGTGTGAGACAAAGGAAAGAAGATCGGCTGTGGATCTACTGTGACGGAATCCATATTGTCTATCATGTAAGATCTTATGTTTTTCCAGATACTTTAAGATTTGGGAATTAATGAATTTTCCATTACCTTGCAAACAACTGAAAGAAGAGATATAGGTCTATAGTTAGAAGGGAGACTTTTGGATCCTTTTTTGGGGACAGGTTGCACACGTGCAGCTTTCCAACTTTCCGGGAAAATGCCCGTGTCGTAAGAGATTCGAAAGAGGCGAGTTAAGATGGGTGCAAGCTCGGGAGCACATTTTTAAGACAATTGCTGGTATGCCATCCAGCCCAGACGATTTTTTAGTATTAGAGAAAAGAATACGCTTGATCTGTTTGACTTTAAAATTATATCGGACATTTTATGAGAAACAGGGACAACTGTTGGAAGAGGAAGATTAATAGGAGGATCAAGCGTAGAATTGGCAGCAAATTGTTTGGCAAATAGTTCGGCTTTTCCTTTGGAGGTAGAGACAATTCCATCTTCAGAGATTAGGGGTGGAAAAGAATTTGTGCAAAAGTTCTGACTAATATTTTTGGCAAAGGACCAAAAAGCTTTACTGCCATTTGAGAGAACTTTATCTTTTATTCGATTGTTAAAACGGTCTTTTGCATCTGAGATGGTCTGATTATATTGATTTCTTGCTTCGATGCTAGCCTGTCGATTTTCGGGACTGGGGTTTTGAAGAAACTTTTTGTGGGCTGGAAGTTTTAAAAGTCTGGCTTTGTCACAGGATTTAGAAAACCACGGTTTGTGATTTGAAGTTATGGGGTTCTTTTTAGTGTGGGGAATATAGGTCTCAATGCCTAGTTGAATTGTTTCGGTAATTTGTTTACATATTTCTGAAGGATCGTGAGTAGGAAAGCAGGTAGGATTCCAAGGGTAGCTGGCAAAGAAATCTCTTAGACCATCCCAGTCGGCCGAATTGTGGTGCCAGATGGTTCGTGGCGGCATGCTTTCAGTTGCCTCAAAATGAGTGGAATATGATACGGTGACCAAACCATGGTCAGAGCGACCAAGGGGAGCAGTTACTGATGCTTGATAGAGTTCGGGGGTGGAAGTAAGAAAGAGATCTAGGGGTTAGAATTATGGGTGGGAACCCTAGGAAAGTAGGTAGGTTCCATAATTAGATTGGTGAGCGAGTTGCTGATTGCGAAATTTTCTGCTGCTCTGCCTTGTGTATCAGTTTTTGTGGAGCCTAGCCAATCCTTATTAACATTAAAATCCCCGAGGACGATTACTTCGGCCAATGGAAACTGGGAAATAATATTGTCGATCTTTATTGAAAGGAAATCAAAGAACTCGTTGTAGGAATTGTCAGACGGGGACCGGTATATACAGCAGATGAATTTAGTAGAAGATCTGAAAGTAAGTTTAAGCCAAAGAATATCAGGCCTACCCGATTCGAGGTTAGAAACCCCTAACACAAGCCAGTCGTTGCGAACGTAAGCACAAACGCCGCCATGGGGTCGAAAAGATGAAATGAGTTCATAACCTGGGAAAAGTAGGTGGTTGGTTGCTGTTTTGGGACTTATTTGGGTTTCGGTAAGAAATAGTATGTGGGGTTTGGAGGATTGAAGATAATGGTGAACAGAGTTCACGTTAGAGTTAAGCCCACATATATTTGTAAACGATATCAGACTTTTCGATGGTGGCCCCCCAAATGTACCCCTCGCTCGGAGAACCGAATGGAGGGGTATTTTACCTCCGGATAACTTTACGTTCGGGTGTGCCATCATCATTATTTCCAATTTTTAGTAGAGTGGAAAAAAAAGAGAAAGGAAAAGAAAGCCCTATAATGACCATAAACCTTATTTTTTAATTAACTCCACAAAAAGAAATTATTAGGAGCAAGGTCTGGTGATCTCGCCGGCCACAAAATGGTTCCTCGTCCACTAATCAAACGGTTAGGAAACGTATTGTTCAAATATCCTTGTTCATTGTAAGCGGGACAACCATCTTGCTGAAACCAGATATTACCAAATCTTACTCCTAATAATTGGCAAATTGCCGGTACAATTTGTTGTTGTAACAGATCCAAATAAATTGCTGCAGTTAAATTGCCTTTAATAACAAATGGTCCAATGAGGTGTTCTTCCACCATACCAGCCCAAGCATTCAATTTGAACCGTTTCACGAAGTTCGTAAACGTTCATTATTATTTATTTTTGGTGAAGAAACGGGTTTCCAAGAGAACTTACCACGTATTTGCAATGGCTGCGGCTGCAAGAAAGCAAATCATATTTAAATTCAAAATTAAATCTTTAAAATCATTCCACATTTATTGCATCATTTTTGCGAGTTTTGTTTCGCTAGCTCGAATCAGGCGAATGTAAGTCAATTCGCCTAAGTTTTTCCTAAGTTTCTACTACAGTGGACCTGTCTGTATAAGCCTTTAATTTAAGAACATGATTAATTTTTTGTGTCTGGTGCGTAAAATATTTTATTAATTATTTTTATAATATCATTGTTTAATGCAATTTAAGTATTTGTTCTCAGCGCTTGGCCAAATCTTCAAATTTTGTTGGCCGAAGCCAAATGTAGAGTAAAAGGTCTCAATTTGGTAAAATGTGGGCAAAGGTGAACCTTCAGTTCGACACTAGTTGTAACTTTGTTTATTATTTTTTTTAAAGTCCAATTATAGTGGGCCCTTTTGTATTTTTATATGTTAAGAAATTGTTTGCGCAATTTTCGTTATTTTAATAAACAGAAAAATATTATGCAGATATAACACCTAAGGCGTGTGCGTAAATTAATATTAGTTACTAATAGTGATTAAGGAAAACCTACGGCCATACCAGAAATTTGTTAATAAAAATCCATAATACATTGGAAATATGTTGTTTTTACATAAAAAGGTACTAATGTAATATACTATTTGACATGACCTAATATTTCATAATGTATAACTTAATTTACTACAGTTTGTAAAAAATTACAAATTCATTTTAAAATTAAAAAAAAAAATTGAATTATTTCTGGAAGTTTTTCCGGAGGAATGCATTTTTTGAAAGCTTTGCGTAACTGAGCAAAAATTTCTAGACATTAATTCGAGGGTGGAAAAAAAAACTACACTAATTTATTAAAAAATATAATAATTTTAATTAAAAAATCTGACATAAGCTGTCAAAAAAAAATCCACCTAATATTTGTATTTGCTTATATAGGAAGGAGAAGAAAAAAATTACGAAAAAGTTAAAGGTAGCTACGGTTAAGTGTTAAAATAAAATTGTCTAATTTTCTTAAAGTGACAGGTTTAAAATTTTCACTATAACTCGCGGTTTGTTACCCACCGTTCTGATTCTGATTTCTGATAGCATTTATGCGTTGCCATGGTGGCCTGTCAAAAAAATAAATTTTGATTGGTTAAAAAGTACCGGTGTGAAATTTTTAATGTAAGACTGGGAATTGTTTACTAATGGATCTAAAATAAAAAAGGATTCAAAAGTAAATAATGTTATTTTAAATCTTAAAAACACATAGAAGTGACTATTTCATTTCATAGTTTTAATTAAATTCCTTTATAAGATCTCGTAATAGGTCCACCTAAATTAAATTGCCATTACCATACCATCAAATAATACGGATCATTATAAATCAAATTACAGACCGAAGGATAGTAAATTTCTCAATCCTCTTAAGACAACCCGCTCAGACGGAACATTGATAAACCATCCTTCGCAATTAAACGGGATGCTGGGAAGGGATATTTTCCATCTCAGTTCATCGTCCAATATCAGTTTTAGTAGTTAGAGTAATTGGCATTTTAGAGAGTAAATCCAACTTTTGCAAAGCTCGTAATTAGCATGTATTAAAATAAAAAAAGCATTAAAACGCCGCGCCCTTTGTATGTTTCCTTTAATATTTCTTTAAGTTTTGCTATTTAAGTAATTCGTTAAACAGGTCCACAAAAAGTGTGTTGGTGACTAGTTTTTCAGTATTTTTTGTGAACACAATCAGTTAAATTGGGGTCAAATCAAGAAAACACAATCCTTTGAGAGAAGAGCTAGAAGTGGTCGCCCCACACTATCGAATTAAGAACAAGACAATAATTTAGTTAATGTTTTGAGAAACCAACCATTTAATTATGTAGTGACAGCAAAAAGAGAAAGCAATTTCCCAGCATCGGTTAGAACGGCACGGCCAAGAACAAGGCAAATATCCAAATTGCGCTGCCACCCGGCAGCCTTAAAACCGTTTTTAACAAATGCAAAAAAAGTATAACGTAATGGATTTATTCTACAATTTACTTGGAACCTCCAATTTTTTGAGAAAATATAATATTCACCGATGAAAAAGTTTTTTAGTCGTACTACAATGGGATACTTAAGGTATAGTCCACAGTACAGGCCCCCACTGGCAAGTTGATTACCACATACTTTATAATTCGTGAGGAACTTCGCATCGACGAGTCTACCACACTTTTCCTCTGCGACTTTTCTCGATTCTTCCGCTTTTCCGCTTGAAAAAGCCCCATATTATGGCGATTTCCCAAGGTTTTAAAAAGTCACGACCACAACTTTTTTTTTAGCTAAAGTTACTAGAAATTTTATTGAAAATGTAAATTTAAACTTGTCCGACAAAAATTTGTCCGACTTTTTCATGTCTACCGCTCGAAACATGCCCAAATGACAGGGTATTGAAAACCGATTACCACATAGGTAATTTTTGGTAAAATTAATTGTAAATAATTTATAAAATACCATTTTATGTTTGTCCGACAAATTTCAAGCCGCATTTTTTCAGTCTGACAGCTGGAAATTGGAATTTTGACGGGGTATAAAAAATCGTTGACCACAAACCTAATTTTCACTTTTTTTTTTTTAAATTTATTTAGAAAATAGTGATACAGTATCCACAATTTAGTGTACGCATATTATTAAAAAATCATTAAATACGTTGTAAGGGGCCATCCGTTAAATTACGTCACATTTTAAGGGGGGAGGGGTGTAGAGGATTGTGACATTGTGAGACAAGGAGTAAGGGAGGATTATCAGCTTTTTTGACATCACGTGTAAAAATCTATATTTCCCTTACTCCTTCTATATACTTATAAGGATTAAGTAGGTTTTATTCGTTGGTAAGCTCACGCCTGCTGTTTTGCCATTCAATTTACTCCAGTTTAAAACTGTTTTTTTATTAAAGACGTAAAAGTTCAAAACATGTGACGTCACAGGGGGAGAGGGTCTCACAAATGTGACGTGTTGTGACAGGGCGGGTAGGGGTCAAAAAATCATGAAATTCGTGTGCGTTATTTGGATGGCCCTTAAAGAAATTTAATATACAAAATTTATAATATTTAAACTTCCTTAACAACCTGTATTAAAACAAATTTTTTTTATTAATTGCACATCAAAATGCAAATTTTGCCGAAAGGTGGTGCATTTGAAATTATATTAGGTGCACTGAACAGTTGCAAGTCAAACAGCATACAGGGTGGTCAAAAATATAAAAATTGTACAGGGAGTAAATACCCTATTTCAAAAATTCAAAAGGTTATAAAGAAAAGTTCAGAATTAAAAGTTATGCCTCAATACCGAAACATGGCCTCCTAATTTTTTTTTTTTTGAAAAACATCTAAAATTTTCTAATTTTTTAATATTTATTAAAACTCTCATTATTTAAATCAAATTATTTCGCATAATTTTGTTCCAAATTCAAGCATATTTTGTAACATAACAAAAATTTTTTAAGAATCACAAACTTCATGTGTGTTTGCAACGTTATTAAACACAACTTTAAAATTTTACAAAAATTCTTTTAAAGGTAAAACATTAGTAATGATAAAATGCATAAAAAACGCTCCATTAAACTGCAAAATTTGTATTTTATATATTTATTAAAAAACTGTACAAATTAAAAGACATCATTAAACAACCTATAAATTATCGCGGATACCCAGAAAAAAAAACAGATGCGGGTTAAAAATAAAACATTATGACAATTTTGAAATAATTTTTCTTTCTTGAATAATTATTTTTCGCTTATTAAGTTTATTTGATTTCAAATGCCTCCTCCAAACAGTTATCGTTAGCTGGGCGAAATTTTAATAACAGATAACCGTAAATTATTCAACAGGGATATTAAATATAAATATGTATATATATATATATATATATATATATATATATATATATATATATATATATATATATATATATATATATATATATATATATATAATTATAAAAATATTTATAAAAAAAAATTTTCTTTATTTTTAAAAATATAAAAAAATACAAAAAATTTTGAAAATTTTTTGTCGAAAAAACCCCCGGATAGGGGGGGCAAATATTTTTTTCTTTAAAAAATAATTTTTTTTTTGGGGGTTTTTTTTGTGAATAAAAGCGATTTTTTTTCCCGTCCAAAATTTTAAATTTCCCCCTTGGGGGACCGGAAAAAAACGGGGGTTGGAAATTTTTGGCAAATAAATTTTTTTAAAAATTTTTTCAATTAATTTTACCAAAAAAAATTTAAGGGTGATCGGTTTTTTACCCTGTCATTTGAGCATGTTTTTAGCGGTAGACATGAAAAAACGGACAAATTTTTTTTGGGGGTTTAAATTTACATTTTTAAAAAATTTCCCTTAACCCCTTTTTTTAAAAAAAAGGTGGTCGTGACTTTTTGAACCCCTTTTAAATCGCCATAATTTTAAGGGTTTTTGAGGGGAAAACCGGGGGGAAAAGAAAAG